>QXTE01000187.1:811821-859457 GCA_003942145.1 Platysternon megacephalum
GGGGGGGGGGGGGGGGGGGGGGGGGGGGGGGGGGGGGGGGGGGGGGGTGCTTTGAGTGCTGTGGCTGATACTGTGTCTGGCTGAGCCTGGGCAAGCTGGCTGAGGCGTACCCCAGCTAACGAAGGGTTTGGGACACGTGTGAATGAGCTGGTGGTGCCGCAGGACTCAGACTGTGCCCGCTGCCTGCTATGCCAGCTCCTAACGTAGGGGTTCTGTTGGCTCCGGGTCTGCAAGCAAACCTGGAAAGGAGCCATCTTTTCCCCCACACACCTTGGGCGGTGCCTAGACCTTCTGCTGTGCTTATCCCTTCCCTTGTCCCCGCCGGATTAGATTAGCACCGTGTGTCACGGCACATTGCACGTGTGTCATAGGAAGTAGAACAGCGCCACCAGGAGAGATTGGGGGAGCCACCCCAGAATAACCTATAGACACGTGGGTCTCAGACCCAGGCTCTGCTCCAAATCAGGCAGCGTGGCGATTTGAACCTGGGTTTCCCACTTCCTAGGTGAGTACCCAGCCAGTAAGTGCTAGCGGGGGGGGGCAGCTCTTGCTTGCAAGAGGGGTTGGCCTGGCATAGACACCTAACTCGAGGGGAGGGTTCATGATCGAGAATCCCAAATGTGTGGCAGGGGAGGTGTCTCCCCCACCTGGAGTGAGGGCCTAACTTTCTTCGAAGCCCCACCTCTCTCCTTTGCATTTCCTAGTGGCTAGCTTGGCTGGCTTCTGTGAATCCCTTTCTAGGCACCTGACTCTCCGTCATGCATTGTGCAGGGATCCCTGGTGCCCAACTCAGGGTTGTGAACTCCCCTAGGCAGCAGAGTATCTAAAAGGCACCTAAATCCCCCTTGTGACGCTCATCCTTAAGAGCCTAAATCCCATTGACTGTGTTAGACTTCGCTCTGGTGGACAGACTTGGGCTCATGCTGCTTGCGCTACCTCACTCAAAATAGCTGCGTAGCCGTTCAGGGCTGGAGCCAAGCTCGGAGCCCGAGCTCCAGCCCAGGCCACGGTGCCCAAGCAGCTATTTTTAGTGTGTTAGTGGGAGCCCAGGTGTGACGAGCTGAGCTCTGAGACTCACTGCCACGGGCTGTGCAGACGCACCCTGGCTGGCGAAGTCGCTTTCCAGAGTCTAAGTCACCTGTGGAAACTTTCCCTCGGGGCTGTACATTTACTGAAATTGTATCTTTGAGCAACGTTAAGAATTAATCATAACAGCCCTGGTGTAATCGCGTTAAATTCTCTGCAGGGGTTATGAAAAGACGACACCGACAAACATTTTTGGAAAATCCATGGCAAACTTTTTTTTATTAGCTATGCAGTATTTGTAAATTTCAAAAGATTTTCTTTGTGAATTCTTCCTAATGAACAAACCAAACAATTTGTTTGAGAATAGTTTATTATCCCTATTGCGGTGATCATTATTTTAAAGTTAGCCTACAGACTATACAGCACACCATCTAAATCTGATTAAATCCCCTCATCTGATTAAGACAACAGTAATTCCTGGGATGTATAATTTGCTCTCTCAATTCAAGAATATCCTTAACGTTTGCAAAAATTCACTTTGCAATGAGAAACAGGAACAACTATTCTGCTTCCCTGGGGGGCAAAGTGAAGAGAACATTTACAGTGACTGCCTGAAATACTGTTCTGTTACAACAGATGTTAAGGAAAAACCCTACGATGAATAAATCTCAGAGCTATGTTTCTATGTGCCAGGAGATTTTGTACTGGGTCTATTGCTGTCTGGATCAAGAAGAGAAAATATTTTGGTTAAAATATTCAAATTCAGATGCCTAAAATTAAGCCCAAATACAGCTTCAGGTGTCTAACATTAGGCAGCTAAGTTTGAAAATGTGGCAGGATGCTGAGTCATTAGACCCTGTTCCTGCTTCCATTGAAGTGAGTGGCAATTGGCCTATTGGCATCAGTGTGTCAGAGCAGCACGTATACGTATTTGTGACCTTAAAAATGCTGACGCAACTTGAATTCTTCTGTTCAACGTGGTGAATTTTACCAATTCATGTATCTGCTTTTTCTCCACTCTCGCTCCCAGTGTTGAGAAAATGACAGAACATGTCACTCGTTTTTCTGGCTGTCTTGACTAAGGAGCCAACAGACACACTATCGCCTTTCTTTGACAGCTGCAACAGAATATGGCCCTGATCCTGCAAGCAGATCCCTGCAGCTTTGCAGAGCCCCCATGAAGTCAGTAGAGCTCTGCATGGAGCTGAATGCAGGATCGGGGCCCATTTGAGCTACTCTGCATGTGGTTTATGTAAAATTAAACAATCCCCAAGGAAGTGAAAGAGAAAGAGAGAGGAAGGCAAAGAGATGGGCCAGTGGTGAATGATGTCATTATTTGTAGACTCCAGGAATGAATCAAGTTACTCTGCTGGGAGGCATTCCTTTGAAAGTTTCATAGAGTTTGAGGCTAGAAGAGACCATTAGATCATCTAGTCTGACCTCCCTGAATTTCACAGGCCAATTAATTTTCACCCAGATACCCCGATATTAACCCCACTTGATTTAGACTAAAACATTTCAGTCCTCAGGAGGCTAAACTGTTGAGACCAAAGTTTCACCAAAGCCCGAGGCTCCCTTCACTGGCAGGGGATTGAGAGATGTCCTTGATTCATTCCTGTCCCAGGGAGATAGAGAGAAGTAAAGCAGGTTCCCAGTTCCCTACAACAAAACTGTGTCTGACTTAGAAGACACCAAAAAGAAACCGTTTTGCTGAAAAATAGGTATCTCCAGGCTGATTTTTTTCTTCATTGTCATGGTACAAAGCAGTGTATAGTAGTCTGTACATCAGAGTATACCCGTGTAAAACGAGCAATCATGTAACGACGTATGCTTGGATCGTAACTGGGAAGGATGCTCAAGATGGATTCCTTAAGGCTTAGGGGAAGCTCTGGAGGTTTTATGATGATTTCCATCTCAGCAGAGAGAACCCTTTATGGATCACGTATGTCAAGGTGGCTAAAAATGCAAATACCTACAATGGAAACAGAGCTGGAGTCAGGTACAGTTAGTTGCTAAAGGGTATTGTTTGCTGACTGGATATTTATTCAGCAGTACTGATTTTAACCAGTACAGTACTTGGAGCCCAAAAGCAGGGACTCCGTTCCAGAGTTGCTAAGGGTAAGATTTTCAAAGTCACCTACATGATTTAGAATCTAAGGCCACGTCTACATTACCCGCCGGATCGGCGGGTAGCGATCGAATTATCGGGGATCGATTTATCGCGTCTACACTACACGCGATAAATCGATCCCCGATCGCTCTCCCGTCGGCTGCTGAACTCCAGCAATGCGAAAGGCGGAAGCAAAGTCGACGGGGGAGCCGCGGCCGTCGATCCAGCGCCGCGAGGACGCGAAGTAAGTAATTTTAATTCGATCTAAGTTATGTCGACTTCAGCTACGCTTTTCTCGTAGCTGAAGTTGCGTATCTTAGATCGATCCCCCCCCCAGTGTGGACCAGGCCTTGGTGTCACTGAAAGTCACTTAGGCTCTGAAGTGCAGAAGGTCACTTTTGAAAATGGGGCTTAAGTTCTTGAGTCACTTAGGTGCTTTTGAATCGGTTTCCCTGATCCTCACGATACTACTTGTGCGCGTCTCACAATAGGCGGGGTCTCAATCTCTAGTGGCGTCTCACACACTTTTACCCTTTCTCAGATGGCTGCCATCTGCCATTTCTTTCAATGGGGCTGAAGCCACAGCTGGCCCTCAGTTAAGATGGCCACCATGTTCCCCAGAGTCTTTGCAGGGAGAAGAGAAGCCGCCTCGAGTAAAGATCTTCACTGGCTTCTACTGTGTTCAGCGGGGACGGTGGCCACTTGGCCACAGAGCACAGCACTCAGGAATACGATATTAGAAAGACGTTAAAAACAGTGGGCATGTGAGGAAAGGGCGGGCTACTGTACCGGATCTGAATGGCCCGGATCCCAGTGTCTTTTGGAGTTTGATAGATGGGGATGATTAACCAACAAACACTGCTCATTATCACAGCGAGGGAGAGCAGGGTTATCCCCCTCCCCCCTCATGGAAGTGCTGGGTCTTAGGTTGTCTCTCAGGCCATTCAGCTTTCCCGCCCCGCCCCCCCCGGTGAAAGCTATTTGACACTTACCACTGCTGCAATGTCTTCCTGGTAAATTTTAAAATAAGCAGAACTTATTATGGAAACTTCACGGGCCACGATGGTGGCATAGGCTTGTAAAACAGCAGCACTCAGGTAAAACAGAGCAGCCATTGAATGATAGAAAGCATCCTAGAAAATAATAATAATTAACAATCGCTTCCAAGACTACCATTCAAGTCAGAGACAGAAGGTACTCTAAAAAACACACACACACTTTCCCGGCAGAGCGACAAAAGCACTTTGGGCCACACACAACTAGTTCATTTAACTTAAGCCTCAGGCCAAAGTGGTTTGTGCAAAGGAGATTCTGTCCAAGTCTGGCATTTTGGCGAATATATTTTGGCAGGGAGGAGCAGCATTGTGGCCCAGATCCTCAAAGACATTTAGGTGCCTAATTCCCATGGGCCACTCCCAAAGGGAGTTAGGTGCCTGGATACTTTTGAGGATCTGGGTCTTTGCATCTGGGCCTGGCCTGTGACTGGGAATCCTAGGTGCTACAGTAATACAAACAATAAATAAGAGCAGACATGGGGACTCAA
This sequence comes from Platysternon megacephalum, assembly GCA_003942145.1. Classification (NCBI taxonomy): domain Eukaryota; kingdom Metazoa; phylum Chordata; order Testudines; family Platysternidae; genus Platysternon; species Platysternon megacephalum. The sequence goes on from QXTE01000187.1 coordinate 816,501, forward strand.
GGCAAAATCCCCAATTTTCCACAGGGTTGTAGTACATGGAGGCTGTTCTCCCTCATGTTGCACCTGTGTGGAAGACCACTAGGAGCAGGCCTCATTGCAAGGGAGCTGAACTCCCAGTTGCCGCACCGCCGCCGTGCCCTTGTGCTGAGACGACAACGAAACCAACAATCCCAGCGTACCACATCTCTGCCATTGTAGCCATGCTGCCTGCCCTGGGCAAGGGAGAGCATGTGCTCCTGGAGTGGCACAGCTAGACTGACCAGTCGTAACTCAGCGTCACGATTCCTCCCGTGCTTGGGTGCTGGTGGGCAGAGTGTAAGTTACTTCACCTGTACCTTGCACACACCCAGGTGCCCTAACGGTGGAACCAGCGCTCTTCTCGACCCCCTCCCTGGCTTGCAGGGCAGCTTATCAGGCCATACAAAGACAGGATCAGCTTACCACTGCGATCCAAGAAGATTTTCCACCATGAGCGCCGCAGAAATAGAGGCACATGAGAAGAGTTGACAATGTGAAGCAGAACACGGAGACAAACATAACCCAGCCTTGCAGTAACTGATCATATACCCTGGTTGAGGCCACCAGAATCCAGACAAGGCCTCCAAAGACCTACAAGGAATAAGCAAAAGGGAGAGAGAACAGAATACTTCAGGTTTCGTATCTTCCATCATCATGACACAATAAGTCCATTGGTCTCAACCTGAAAGCTGTACATCAAGATAGTTTCTTGGGGAAAGAAGGCAAATAGGGATATTAATTTAACAAACCCTGTCTTAATAAAATACAGCAGTTCTACACCTAGATTTGCCTTCTTCTCAGGCAATTCACAAGGCAGCAATCATCTAGTTCTGCAATTTATTGTCATATGGGGGCGGGGAGGGCGGTCGCCATCTCATACGTGAATACAGGCAGTCCTCAGACTTAGGACACAATTGGTTCCTTACAATTGCGTCGTAAGTCGGAACGTTGTAACTCGGAACCGCAACTACTCCATTGTGGGACGAGCGTCGTAAACTCAAAACCTATCGATTCAGGGTGTCAATCTAGAAGCGTCGTAAGTGCCATTCGACTTAAGTCAATCATCATAAGTCTGAGGACTGCCTGTATTTAATAGCCCCAAAACAAAACACTTATGAAGGGAAGTGTTTCCTCCATGGAGTCCAACACTCAGACATAATATTAGAGAAATTTTGCACAACCCAACTGCTACCTCTGGCCGAAGTTTTCTTAATTTTCCATTTTTAATGACATTTGTTGTTGAAAATAAGATTTTCCATTAACAAAATAAATTCCAATTAAAAATTGTGTCTGGATCTTGGGAGGTTGTTGACCAGCAACTGAGCTCAACACTGCATTTGTTGAAATGTAAATAAGTAAACAAACAAAAAGTTTTTGACTCTTCCTGTGATATTGTTACTGGTTTCTGGCTGGCTGTGCAGCTGCCTTTGCTGTGCACAACAATAGACACGCAGCTTTACATTGGCTCCTGGCTCTCCTGTTTTAACAATGTGGCTCCTATAGAGTCATAGGGCTGGAAGGGACCTCGAGAGGTCGGNAAAGGGAGTTAGGTGCCTGGATACTTTTGAGGATCTGGGTCTTTGCATCTGGGCCTGGCCTGTGACTGGGAATCCTAGGTGCTACAGTAATACAAACAATAAATAAGAGCAGACATGGGGACTCAAGGCAAAATCCCCAATTTTCCACAGGGTTGTAGTACATGGAGGCTGTTCTCCCTCATGTTGCACCTGTGTGGAAGACCACTAGGAGCAGGCCTCATTGCAAGGGAGCTGAACTCCCAGTTGCCGCACCGCCGCCGTGCCCTTGTGCTGAGACGACAACGAAACCAACAATCCCAGCGTACCACATCTCTGCCATTGTAGCCATGCTGCCTGCCCTGGGCAAGGGAGAGCATGTGCTCCTGGAGTGGCACAGCTAGACTGACCAGTCGTAACTCAGCGTCACGATTCCTCCCGTGCTTGGGTGCTGGTGGGCAGAGTGTAAGTTACTTCACCTGTACCTTGCACACACCCAGGTGCCCTAACGGTGGAACCAGCGCTCTTCTCGACCCCCTCCCTGGCTTGCAGGGCAGCTTATCAGGCCATACAAAGACAGGATCAGCTTACCACTGCGATCCAAGAAGATTTTCCACCATGAGCGCCGCAGAAATAGAGGCACATGAGAAGAGTTGACAATGTGAAGCAGAACACGGAGACAAACATAACCCAGCCTTGCAGTAACTGATCATATACCCTGGTTGAGGCCACCAGAATCCAGACAAGGCCTCCAAAGACCTACAAGGAATAAGCAAAAGGGAGAGAGAACAGAATACTTCAGGTTTCGTATCTTCCATCATCATGACACAATAAGTCCATTGGTCTCAACCTGAAAGCTGTACATCAAGATAGTTTCTTGGGGAAAGAAGGCAAATAGGGATATTAATTTAACAAACCCTGTCTTAATAAAATACAGCAGTTCTACACCTAGATTTGCCTTCTTCTCAGGCAATTCACAAGGCAGCAATCATCTAGTTCTGCAATTTATTGTCATATGGGGGCGGGGAGGGCGGTCGCCATCTCATACGTGAATACAGGCAGTCCTCAGACTTAGGACACAATTGGTTCCTTACAATTGCGTCGTAAGTCGGAACGTTGTAACTCGGAACCGCAACTACTCCATTGTGGGACGAGCGTCGTAAACTCAAAACCTATCGATTCAGGGTGTCAATCTAGAAGCGTCGTAAGTGCCATTCGACTTAAGTCAATCATCATAAGTCTGAGGACTGCCTGTATTTAATAGCCCCAAAACAAAACACTTATGAAGGGAAGTGTTTCCTCCATGGAGTCCAACACTCAGACATAATATTAGAGAAATTTTGCACAACCCAACTGCTACCTCTGGCCGAAGTTTTCTTAATTTTCCATTTTTAATGACATTTGTTGTTGAAAATAAGATTTTCCATTAACAAAATAAATTCCAATTAAAAATTGTGTCTGGATCTTGGGAGGTTGTTGACCAGCAACTGAGCTCAACACTGCATTTGTTGAAATGTAAATAAGTAAACAAACAAAAAGTTTTTGACTCTTCCTGTGATATTGTTACTGGTTTCTGGCTGGCTGTGCAGCTGCCTTTGCTGTGCACAACAATAGACACGCAGCTTTACATTGGCTCCTGGCTCTCCTGTTTTAACAATGTGGCTCCTATAGAGTCATAGGGCTGGAAGGGACCTCGAGAGGTCGGCTAGTCCAGTCCCCGGCACTCGTGGCAGGACTAAGTATTATCTAGACCATCCCTGACAGGTGTTTGTCCAACCTGCTCTTAAAAATTCCCAATGATGGAGATTCCACAACCTCCCTGGGCAATTTATTCCAGTGCTTAACCACTCTGACAGTTAGGAAGTTTTTACTAATGTCCAACCTAAACCGCCCTTGCTGCAATTTAAGCCCATTGCTTCTTGTCCTATCCTCAGAGATTAAAGAGAACAATTTTTCTCCCTCCTCCTTTTATGTACTTGAAAACTGTTATCACATCCCCTCTCGGTCTTCTCTTCTCCAGACTAAACAAACCCAATTTTTTCAATCTTCCTTCATAGGTCATGTTTTCTAGACCTTTCATAATTTTGTTGCTCTTCTCTGGACTCTCTCCAGTTTGTCCACATCTTTCCTGAAATGTGACGCCCAGAACTGGACACAATACTCCAGTTGAGGCCTAATCAGGGCGGAGTAGAGCAGAATAATTACTTCTCATGTCTTGCTTACAACACTCCTGCTAATACAGCTCAGAAGGGTTTGGCTACACACGAATTTACTGTGCATCAACTTTAGTCTGTGTGCACTGAAGGGTGTGTCTACACTCAGGGCTGGTGCAACCCATTAGGCGACCTAGGCGGTCGCCGAGGACACTAGCAGTTGGGGGGCGGCATTTCAGGTCCTTTGGCAGGAACCGCGGCGGCCGGATCTTCGGCCACCCCGGTCGTCGTCGGCATTTCGGCGGAGGGAGCTGTGGCAGGGGGGTGCGGGGAGGGCCACCNTCCTCAGAGATTAAAGAGAACAATTTTTCTCCCTCCTCCTTTTATGTACTTGAAAACTGTTATCACATCCCCTCTCGGTCTTCTCTTCTCCAGACTAAACAAACCCAATTTTTTCAATCTTCCTTCATAGGTCATGTTTTCTAGACCTTTCATAATTTTGTTGCTCTTCTCTGGACTCTCTCCAGTTTGTCCACATCTTTCCTGAAATGTGACGCCCAGAACTGGACACAATACTCCAGTTGAGGCCTAATCAGGGCGGAGTAGAGCAGAATAATTACTTCTCATGTCTTGCTTACAACACTCCTGCTAATACAGCTCAGAAGGGTTTGGCTACACACGAATTTACTGTGCATCAACTTTAGTCTGTGTGCACTGAAGGGTGTGTCTACACTCAGGGCTGGTGCAACCCATTAGGCGACCTAGGCGGTCGCCGAGGACACTAGCATTTGGGGGGCGGCATTTCAGGTCCTTTGGCAGCAACCGCGGCGGCCGGATCTTCGGCCACCCCGGTCGTCGTCGTCATTTCGGCGGAGGGAGCTGGGGCAGGGGGGCGCGGGGAGGGCCGCCTGCAGCAAGTAAGGAGGTGGGGGCGGCACACAGGGGAACCGCTCCCCGCCCCAGCTCACCTCTGCTCCGCCTCCTCCCCTGAGCACGCCGCCCCGCTCTGCTTCTCTCCCTCCCAGGCTTGCGGCGCCAAACAGCTGATTGGCGCGCAGGGCTTGGGCCAAGGGGCTGTTTAATTGCGGTGTAGACATTCAGGCAGAAGCCTGAGCTCTGGGACCCCATGATGGGGGTGGGTCCCAGGCTCCAAGCTGAGCCTGGCTGTCTATACGGCAATTAGAGAAACAAGGTGGGGGAGATCAGACCTTTTATTGGACCAACTTCTGTTGATGAGCGAGCTTGTCTGGGACCAGTATGGCAACAACAACATCAGCTAAACCACCCCGTAGCCTGAGCCCAGGGCCAGCTGCAGGTGTCTGTCTGCAGCGTAGACACATCCAACACGGCCTTCACACACACCATACAATTCTTAACGTGCTCTAATGGGCCAGTGCACACGTAGTCTTCAATCCACTTTGAAAGTGACACACCGTACCTCAGAATGACACCCTGTAGCCCCCACATATGTCATGATAGGTCATACAAAGCATGCCATGCAAGGTATCAGATGAAAGGTCATGATCTGCTGAAACCCGTTGGTCTGTCCAAATATGTATATCGTTAGTGTGTATAAAGTTTTGAGATTGTGCTGTATGGTTGTTAGTGACACACAAAGGATCCCTGCTCAAGGGGGTGTTGACCACCCATCAATCAACCGTGTGACTCCACCATGCGAGCATCACACAATGGGAACTGCTCAGCCACTGGGAGATGGGGACGGATTGTTCACTGAGACTCAGCAAAGCCCACCAGGATGTGCCTGACTAGTGTCTGCCAGGCACATGGGCCAAGGGTGTAAAACAAGGGACAACAGCACCATGTCTTCACCTTTCTCCTCCCCCACCTACACTGGACACAACCGGGATGCCGAGAAGACAAAACTCATCTGAGGAGACTGGTCCAGGCTCAGGGGGAAGCTTGTGCAGTAAGGACTGTAACATCCAGTGGGGGGAGAACATTGATTGATCTAAATACTGTGCTTATTTTTATGTTCTTTGGTAGCCATCTCTGTCCTTTTATGCCAACCACGTATAATCACTTAAAACCGGTCTGTCTGTAGTTAATAAACCTGTTTTATATTTTACCTAAAACAGTGTGTTTTGCTTGAAGTGCTTGGGAATTCTCAGATCAGATTACAAAGGCTAAATGTCCTCCCCACGTTGAGGGAGGGGCGGACTGGGTAATACATTTACACTGGTCAGGTTTCTGAACAGGGCAGAACAGTACAGCTCTGGGGTCCTAGGCTGGGGAGCTGTGGGGAATTGGCTGGAGCCTCTCCATTGTTGGTTCATGAGTGGCTGGGAGAAGCATTTATGTAACTCAGCTGGGTGTGTCCCTGCCTGTGGATGTCTGTGTAAGTGCAGGACCTGGAGAGGTTTGCTGCTTGTCACAGCATCACAGTGGGCGAGGGAGCCCAGGTCGGAGGAACAGAGGGCTCAGTGGTACCCCAGTTCCAGGCTGCACCCCAGGGATCCCGCCACAGGAAGTTCATTGCATATTGAGTTCGTGCAGGCTGACGTTCGTGCGCGCACACTGCCTAGTCACATGAGCTTGGCAGGCCTCTGATGGCTATCCCACAATGCTTTGCATGCTGCCAGGAACAACCTGTCGGTTTACCTGCGTGTCCCCCAGTGCTCTGGGGTTATGCTGCGCTGACATCCCCTCCCTGTTTAAATGTGCGCACAAAGAGCCCTGTGTCTGAGTCACTCCCGTCCTTTGGGTGGGTCTTTACTCCCCACTTCTAATCTTCCCCCATATTAAGGGTCGCTCCAACCTCATCTGACAATCAGTCCTAGCTAATGCCCTTGCTCAGCGTCCCGGGGCCCCAGCGGAATCCCACACCAACTCCAGCTTCTGTTGCTTTAGTGGTTTGCCAATGACCCCCTGCATCCAGCCCGTGGCCATTTGCCACCCAGAGCTGGGCATTGGTGGGAGGGGTCTCCTTGGAGGCTCTTTCCACAGCTCTTCCAGGTGACACAGAAACATGTGCCCCACCTTCCCAGGCAGGCAGCTATCACGCCCCACAGCGGCGCTCCGAGACCACGGTGGCCTGGAATTTCACGATAGCTCGTGGCACTATGCCCGGTACCAGGCTGGCCAATAGCAGTTTTAATCGGTTTGAAATCATAGAACTGGAAGGGACCTCCAGAGGTCATCTAGTCCAGTCCCCTGCACTCATGGCAGGACTAAGTATTATCTAAATGCCCAGATTGTCCCCATTTCCAACGGCCCAAAGCCCAGCAACACTCGCTAATTCACCCCAATGCCCCATCGGGCACGGATCAGGGATGGGCCGCGCACACAGACCTAGCCAGCATGGTCACGCCCCTGCGGTGGCACATACCTAGGAGCTGGTGTGTGGTACCTGGCAGCATTCGCGCACTGGGGGAGGGGGGAAATGAAGAAACATGACCAGGGAGGCAAATGGCAAGGTGACAACACTGCTGCATGAATTTAGATGGAATATAGGGGCCCAAAAGAGTTAAAATGAGGGCACCATGGGGGAGGGGCACAGGACCACAGCTGGACACCGCGGGCACGGGGAGGAGAGGAAAGAGGGTGGGAGTAACGGGAAGAAGAAAGAACACAGCAAGGGGAAGGCAGGTCAATAGGCTGTAGGCCACGATTCAGCAAGGCAGTTAAGCACATGCTTAATTTTAAGTCAATGGGACTTGAGCACGTCCTTCAAGTTAAGCATGAGCCTAAGTGCTTTGCTGACCCGGGGCCTTGGCAGAACCCTAGAGAGCCTATGGCAGAGCCCGGCCCGGCCCGGCGGGAGGCTGGCGTTAGTTCACCGACTCCTCCCCAGGCCCTTCGCATGCTGAATGGGATCGGGCGCATTGTTAGTCCCGGGGGCTGGACAATGGCCCGTGGAGCCTGACGCGTCTCAGTTCACTCAGGGGCAGCAGGAACTGAAAACCAGCTCCCCGTGTTCCGGGGCCTGTGTGACGGGCGAGCCGGGCTGGCTGGACACCACAAAACCCAGAACAATTTGCATCCTTCCTTGGTAGCAGCAGCGACGCCAAGCACTGAACGGACCCGGAGACCCAAGAGACTTCTCTCACCCACGACCTTCTGGGAGCAGTCTCACTCGTTACACGTCTATTGTCCCTCGCAGGAGTGAGCATCGCACGTTGTAGGAAGCATTGGCCGGATCAGGGCTTTTAGCCTCTGTATTACCAGTCTCCCTCTTTACAGGGAGCGAGCCTGACGGCTGCTGCCCTGCGTCACAGGGGAGAGGAGGCGAAACGGACTCCTGGGTGCTGTAAAGCGTGCTGGCTGCATGCTAAGAGGAAGATGCAATGGCAGAGCTATGTCTGATTGTGCCGCAGAAGGGAAAATGGAGGTTCTTGTGTGCAGCTAGAGCGCCACAAGATGAATCAGGCTCAATCAGCCTAGAATCATTCTGAGGCCTCGTCTACACCTAAAACTTAGGTGGACCTAGCTACAGCACTCAGGCTGCGAAAAGTTGTGTGTCCTGTGCGATGTAGTTAGGTTGACCTAACCCCCACTGCAGACATGGCTAGGATCGATGGAAGAATTCTTCTGTTTAACTTAGTGACTGCCATTCAGAGAGGTGGATTACCTACACTGACAGAAAAACCCTTCCGTCCACGTAGGAAGTGTCTACACTCCAGCGCCATAGCAGTGCCAAAGCCGCACCGCTATAGCTGCTGCAGTGTAGACATAACCCGAGTTACCATTTTGTCCTGAGGTTTGGCTGATTCTGATTTCAGACACCAACTTACCCTGGCAAATCACAACACTTCTATTTTACACCACTTGAGAACGTTTTGAAAGTAGAGAAGATATTTCCCCCGCAGCATCACAACATTCAGAAATCCTCTATTGCTGCACGCTGTAGGAAGACCCAAAGTTCTGAGATGCCTTTATTTCAGGCCAGCTTTACCCTGGGAAGGGAACACATTTCTTTGGCTAGTCTCAAAAGGCCCAATAGTTCGACACCTTGAGAGAACCCACCGGATGGGAGCATTGTACAAGTCCAGAAACACACACGCTGGATTGATCACATGAATGAGGTTTTCTGCAAACCCCGGAGGAAACATTTTCTGATCATCACCCAACTTAGTGACCATCTTCGAAGCCTATTGATNAACTTAGTGACTGCCATTCAGAGAGGTGGATTACCTACACTGACAGAAAAACCCTTCCGTCCACGTAGGAAGTGTCTACACTCCAGCGCCATAGCAGTGCCAAAGCCGCACCGCTATAGCTGCTGCAGTGTAGACATAACCCGAGTTACCATTTTGTCCTGAGGTTTGGCTGATTCTGATTTCAGACACCAACTTACCCTGGCAAATCACAACACTTCTATTTTACACCACTTGAGAACGTTTTGAAAGTAGAGAAGATATTTCCCCCGCAGCATCACAACATTCAGAAATCCTCTATTGCTGCACGCTGTAGGAAGACCCAAAGTTCTGAGATGCCTTTATTTCAGGCCAGCTTTACCCTGGGAAGGGAACACATTTCTTTGGCTAGTCTCAAAAGGCCCAATAGTTCGACACCTTGAGAGAACCCACCGGATGGGAGCATTGTACAAGTCCAGAAACACACACGCTGGATTGATCACATGAATGAGGTTTTCTGCAAACCCCGGAGGAAACATTTTCTGATCATCACCCAACTTAGTGACCATCTTCGAAGCCTATTGATGCAAGAGACACACTAAGCACTATGTAGAAGTATTTTTACTCTTCCATATCATCCCTGGAGATTAACTTAGAATATACACATTTATTAGTAGGTCGAACGACAAGCCAGGTGGCAATCACAACACAGTTGCACAAATAGGGTCTGAATTTGCTTGGTCAGTTGCTGGAATCTGCAGACAATCCATGACTCACTGGCAGCGAGGGGCTGTGGAGATCCCCAAGAACTGGTAGGTGCTCAGTGTGGAATGCGAGGTTAAAAAAACCTGTTCCAGGTATCGTTTTCTGAAATTCTTCTTCACGGTAAGTAGGTAACATGAGCCCACACACACCGGGAGAGAGGGACCTAGTTTACTCTGTTAAAGCAAAGAGCAGGACAGCCTGATGAATAGCCCCTCCAATTATCTGTCAAGTATGGGAAAGGATAATGAGCCCAGAGCCCTGCTATTTCCCCCAAAGCCTCAGGTACTGTTGTCAAACACTTCAGACAGCGGTTCCAACATCTCTTAGCACCATTAACAGCCATTAGCAAGGGACGAGTGGCTGCTGGCTGGGTAATATCGCTTCTCCTCTCTCAGGCAGGCCCCACAAATCAAGCCTCCCCCACTTCACCTGTTGTCAAAGTGTCTGATTTGAGAGGTCATGAAAGCCAGGCTGCTAAGTGCCTTGCTCACCTCCCTCCCTCGCGCACACATTTCTGTTCCTGAGTTCCCACGCCATTTTTCAGCTTGACATTGAAATAAGCAAAGAAAAAAGAAAAGAATGCAGCCCCTCCGGCACAGTGCTGAGCTCTCATGGCCCAGCAAGCTGGAGCAGAGGGACTCTCGGGGGCGCAGGAGTTTGGCGGGGTTGATTTTTACCCCTGAAGTTTTGAGAACGTTCTGTTCTGGACAAGCTGGGAATACGACACAGCCAGGCTCTCTCGCATCCAGACCTCTGGGAGGTCTAACCAGCCTGACCTTTTCCAGGCCTGCCATCAATAACACTGTTAGCACGACGCATTGGAGAGGAAGTGGGAAACTTCTCTCGCACTTATTTGAAGAGCGCGGACTGAGCCCTGACTGCCCACATGCTGCTCTCTAGAAGGCCTGGCCACAGTCCCCTCTAGTGACTGGCCTGTACAGAGTACAGGAACCTCCACCTCAAGTCCTAGAGATTTTGCTTTCAGTGCTCAGGGTCTTAAATTAACCCCTCCCCACCCCCCGCTCTTCTCAGCCAGAGATCTCACAGCACTGTACAAAGGCCAGTATCACTGCCCCCATTTTATAGATGAGGAAACTGAGGCACAGGGCAGTGAAGTGACTTGCCCCAAGTCACCCAGCAGCAGAGCTGGGAATGGCGCCATGGTCTACCGAGTCCCAGTCCAGTGCTCTCTCCACTGGTCGATACTGCCTCCCCTGCTGAGGGTGATGTCTGTCTCCCCACCGCTGACTGCGGGGATGTAGCTGTACCCGGGCAAGTCACTTCTGTTTCCCCTCCTGCCCGCTCCCTCCCTGTCTGTCGGGTCTGTGAGCTCGTTAGGGCAGGGCCTGTCCCTCAACCTTGTGCCTGTGCAGCTCCTAGCGCGATGGGGCCCCCGTGCCAGCTGAGGCCTCCGGGCACTAATGTACTGGAATAATTCCAATCTGCAGAGCCCGCCTGCCACACACAGCAGCTCAGCAACGGAACTTGGCAAACAATTAAATCACCATCCCGAAAAAGGGTCTGAACAGAACAGGTGCAGGGATGTGGTGCTTTTATTTCACCTTGCATGGATAATATTGACCAGAGCATGGCCTGGTCCTGCAAGCTGATCTACAAGGCAAGATCCTTGTACCCCGGTGGATCTGAGAGCAGGATCAGGCCTATGAAAAGACAGGGTGGTAAGTGAGGTCATCCCATTTGAGCAGTCTGAGGTCCTGGGCCACGCTTGCGTTCCTAGGCACTACAAATCGTCAGCGTCCAAGGCAGTTAAATGGTTCCCTTCCTAGATGACACCGCTTGGAGTCTGAAACAGGTGTGATATCAGGCAGCTCTCGGCAGAACCTCCCCACATTTACTCACGAATTGTGAGGGTAATGCAGAGAGCGGTGCACTGGGAACACCTGAGTGTGTCTGTCATGTTGCAGCATTTTGTAACTAACAAAACGCCGCGCTGCCCATGTGCCCCAAGCACACAGCGCTTCATGCGCTTGGAATCCAGAGCTCCACAGATGTGGCCTCCAGTGAAACATGAGAATGGCCACATTGGGTCAGACCAAAGGTTCATCCAGCCCAGTCTCCTGTCTTCTGACAGTGGCCAATGCCAGGTGCCCCAGAGGGAATGAACAGAACAGGGAATCATCAAGTGATCCATCCCCTGTCACTCATTCCCAGCTTCTGGCAAACAGAGGCTAGGGACACCCTCCTTGCCCATCCCGGCTATTAGCCATTGATGGACCTATCCTCCATGAATTTATCTAGTTCTTTTTTGAACTCTGTTATAGCCTTGACCTTCGCAAGATCCTCTGGCAAGGAGTTCCACAGGTTAACTGTGTGTTGTGTGAAGAAATACTTCCTTTTGTTTGTTTTAAACCTGCTGCCTATTCATTTCATTTGGTGGCCCCTAGTTCTTGTGTTATGAGAAGGAGTAAATAACACTTCCTTATTTGCTTTCTCCACACCAGTCATGATTTTATAGACCTCTATCATATCCCCTCTTAGTCTTCTCTTTTCCAAGCTGAAAAGTCCCAGTCTTACTAATCTCTCCTCATATGGCAGCCGTTCCAAACCCCTCATCATTTTTGTTGCCCTTTCTGAACCTTTTCCAGTTCCAATATTTCTTTTTTGAGATGGGGCGACCACATCTGCCCGCAGTATTCAAGATGTGGGCGCAGCAGGGATTTACATAGAGGCGATAGGACATCCACCTGGCTCCCCAGGCAGGCAGCTTTTCCCACCTGGCTGGAGCTAGCTGCAGTGATCAGTAAAAGAAAGGCTGTGTCAGGAGAGTAAACAGACAGCGGGCAGAGGAATGTGGCCTCCCCTGGAGGCAGCCCCATTATGCTGATGTGGCATCACATTCCCTTCCCTGAGAAGCGCCCTTCACCTTCCCCCATCTGAGTCAATGCAACAGCAAACAGCTGAAGCTGCCTTTGCCTGGGTTTTTCCACATAGCTCGAAGCTGTCAGGGGCTCATCAGTGCTGATGGACCATGGCTAAAGGTGCAGCCTTTTGTGTCAGCCAAGCCCCCAGAGCCGGCTGTCTGGACCGGACCCGCTGGAGCCTGCAGCCTTAGGCTGGAAGTCCCAGGAGGGAAGGCTAGAGCAGGTGGCCTGTCTGCTCTCAGCTAGAAGTGCCACCAGAGCCGCCTTTCTTGGGGCATCGCAGTCCTCCGCCTCCTCCCAGGCACAAGCCAGGTGGCAATCACAAGCCTAGGACCTGGAAGAGAATCTCCCCCGGCCCCAGGGTGGATGGAAATCGGAACAGCTCCCCTGAAGGCCGTGACATCGTGCCAACATGCAGCCACTGCGCAGCTGGCTCCCCCGAGCTGACCCAGGAAAGCCGTTTGGTCCAGTCCCAGCAGTGCGCGACGGTGAGGCCGGTTCCCTGCCAGCCTTGCCCTCCCGGCTCCTGGCTCAGCACCATAACAACCTCAGGCAGCCACCCGCTCCGGAGTGTGGCAGCCGGTCTTTTAACTCCCCCAGCCCTAAGGTAGCACAGCAGTGAATCTAAAAGGATTTCTGAAACCGCCAGAGAACAACAACAACAACAGCCTCCATTGCCCAAGCCAGCGACAAAGCCACTAGCACCCCAGGGGAGCTCCAGCAATTAGTCTCAGTGCTAGAGACGCTTGGAGCCAGAGATACCAGTCTGGAGACACAGCTAGATGTGGTGACTGCACAGACACCCTCCAGCCAAACACACACACACACACACACACACACACAATCAGGGACTAGTGTGGGAACATCTCCCCTCCCCTCGTTATGGGAGTGCCATAACTTTCTCTGCTGGGAAGTCAGACCGGCCCCCCAGGCCTTGTCTACACACAAGTTGTATCACTTGAACTATCCCAGTGTAGTTAGAGCAGTTCAGCCCCCTGGTGTGGGCACAGTTGTCCCAGTATAAAGGTTCTTATCCCAGGATAGCTGTATGGGAAGGGGAGTAGCGGAGCTGCACACACTACAGTTTAGAACTAGCTCGGTAAAAAGCCCACACCTGAACGGTGTGTAGAGTAGTGTACAAGGGAACAGGCCGCACGTGATTATTGCTGGGGGGTTCCCCAAACCCCGTAGGGAATTAGGAGCACAAATCCCACAGACTCGTTTCCCATCAGCACTTTTGAAAACACGGCCCTGGACAATGGCTGTAAATGCTACAGAGAGAATCCAGCTTCTGCTCATTACAGTGCCGGATTCCAGAAAGCTGCGTGCCCTTTAGCTGCTTCTTCTGAGGACTGGTCAGCGAATTCTAGCCCCATCCTAGGGAATCCGATTTCCCTTCTCTGCTTTCTCAGGGAAGAGAGTTCTAGCGCGCTCCTGCTGAGGCATCAGACTTTGCCAGTGTCCCACTAGCTGTCTGGCCAGCAAAATGCAGCAAGGAACACAAGATGGGACTGTTGCTTAGATTTCAGGCTAAGTCCTGGAAATACACGTTTTCTTTTTTGGCCAGTCAGTTCGCATTGCTGCATCCAATAACTAGCTCTTCAGTGGGGAAAGTCCCTTCTATGTTGTGGGTTAACAATTCTGTTGCAAACTTCTTTTGTTGCTCTTTTGTTACTAGTAGGGCCCTTTGGGATTTGTAGCCATTCCTTGACGACTGTTTTTACAGTTCTGCAAATACACTTGTAAAACCAACACTTCCTTTGCAAACAGAGACAAGGAGTTGGGAGTGCTGCGCGTTGTTCTCCAGAACCAGTTCACCTTCCCCTAGGGACACACTGAGCCCGTGTGAGGGCAGGTTTCCCAGCGTGCCTTGTTTGCGTCTTTCCCCTCCCCTCTCAAAGGCGCTGGCACCATGTCACTAGCTGCTGTGAGTTACACAGCGGTGGGTGTTCACGAGGCTGCTGAAAAGAGGCTCAACAGCTTTGCCCCCGCACTTTCCCTACCCCCATCGGGAACTCTTCCTTCCCCCGCCGAAGGCTGGAGAGACGAGTTCAAAACGCGCATGGTCACTGCTCTCCCAGCCAGAGGGCCAGGCGGGGCCCAGCTTTGCAGCAAAATCAAACCAGCCTTTATCTCTGCCATTGTCTGCAGCCGAAAGTGTTTCCAGCCCATCTGAGCTGTGCTGGGTACACCCCCATCAGTGTCACCTGGGTTTGTTTTCAGCACGGCTCAGCCACGCGTCCATGGCTGCTGCCCGGGTAGGGTGACCAGATGTCCCGATTTTATAGGGACAGTCCTGATTTTTGGGTCTTTTTCTTATATAGGCTCCTATTACCCCCACCCCCGTCCTGATTTTTCACACTTGCTGTCTGGTCATCCTATGCCCAGGCTACATGCTATGTACACATGCACTAGCTGGAGCAGGAACAGGGGCATCACCCCCCACCCCCTCGCCTCAGTGACTCGCTTAAAGTCACACAGCAAGTCAGTAGCAGAACACGGCACTGAACCCAGGTCTGAGCCTCGGGTGATCAGATGTCCCGATTTTATAGGGACAGTCCCTATATTCGGGGCTTTGTCTTATATAGGCACCTATTACCCCCCACCCCCATCCCGATTGTTCACACTTGCTATCAGGTCACCCTATCTGAGCCCCAGGCCAGCACCCTAACCCTGGACCGTCCTTCCTCTTCTGCCGGAAACCCAAGCTCCGGGGGTGAGCCAGGCCTCACGGGGCTCAGGCTCGACTTTTACTGTTTCGTCTCAGCCACTGTAGCCTCGGGTCCTTCTTTACCGGTTGCATTTGCTCCTCCTGCCCCACCCAACGCTCCTCTGGGTGCTGGCAGCAAAGTGAAACTTACTCAATCCACATCTCTGATCCTTCCTGGGGTAACATCGCGGGAATGTAGGTTGCAGATTCCAAAGGAGCCTAAGGGAGTTAGGCCCCAAACTCCTGGCCCCTAACTCCCTTAGGAAATCCCAACCGTCTCACATTTCACTTTGCTACCTCAGCAGCGCGGAGGTGGAAGGAGAATCTGAGAACAGCTCAGGAGGTTTTTGCTGCTCTTCTCTGCCTTTAGAGTCTGCTACTTCGTGCTACTTCTCCACTCCAGCTGCACCTTCTTTTCCTGCATAGCTGACTGGCCACACAGGTCAGCGCTTGGTGGGCTGGGAAGAAGGTGGCACCTAGGTGGGGAAACATCCAAGCTCTCTCTGTGGCACTCAGCCTGGGGGGTAGTTAAACAGAACGCCCAAAGCCAGGCTCGGGGGCGTGGGGCCGTGCAGATGACCGTATTTACGCAAACACTGAGGAAGCTGGCCCTCGGATGATGATACTCTTTCAAATCAAGCAGTCATGCAGCTAAATTTCCCCACACCCTTCTTTGGAAATGTTTCCTCTAAGAGCGCTCTCATCATTTGTGATGAGTGTCCTGACAGCTTTGTTGTGTTTCTGTAGCTACAAAAAAAGTGAAAGAAAAAAAAAAAGTGTTCCCTTAGTAATCCAAAACGATGATAATAAAACCCAGCGACTCCAGCGATCACACAGGATGTAACAACTCAGGGCAGCCGACTTTGTGCCAGCACCAGAATAAAATAAAACTCCTCCGCCAGATCCAGAAAGCTCATTGGAAGGACCAGTTTGGCAGAGGGCACCAGCCTGTGGCAATGAGAGCACAAGGGTCTGCCAAAATGGATCCACTTGCAGGAGGGGGGCCACCTTTGGCAGGTTGCATCAGAGTGATGTTAAAAAGCAGAGAAAACACCCAACCCGCAGCACATTCCAGTCTGGTTTCTCTCAGGGCGTGTCTGCTTCGAGCTGGAGGGGACTAGAGGTGCCCCTGCTAACTTTGATCAAGCTAGTGCACTGCAAGCAGAAAGCAGCCACCACGGCACGAGCAGCAGGAAACCAAAACGGCAGGTTCATGCTCAGGGCGGCTAGCCCCTGCTGCCGCTCACCCGCTGCGGCTTGCGTTCTGCGTGTAGCACTCGAGCTCTATCGGAGCTAGCCCAGGTACGTCTCCTCGGGCTGGAAATCGCCTCTCCAGCTTGAAGCGCAGACATACTCTACGTGGCCTTGCTACTACAGTTTGTGCAGCTGTCTGGAAAGCTCTGAACATCGAATATCTGACTAGAATTAGTCTTGGAAGGGTTAGATTTTTATCGTTAAATGCCAGTAAACATCAGTTTCCCCTTACACACACACCAGCAAAAATATCTCCATCGAAAATCATCAAAATTTACAGACAGGCAAAGTAAGTAAAATGCTGCTTGAGAACAGTGTTTGTTTTAGGGATATTTACTTTGTATACTTGGACATGGGATGTTGCCAATTTGTGTTTTAATGGTTATAAAGCTTTAACTTTTATAAGGTCAACATCTATTGGCATTAAATAATTGTCTGACCTTCCCCATTGTCTGACCCCCCAGAGCTTCCTGCAACCGTGAACATTTTAATTGATAAAAATAGGAGGGGGGGGAAATGCTTCAAAAATAGATATCTGTGGAAATGATAAAAATAAAAATCGAATTCTGCCAAGCCTAACCATCATTAAACTAGTTGTCAACACAATACATACCGAATTTCCCAAATGGTAAAACCAGATGTCCTGATCATGTTATCTTATCTCAGGACCTTTTGCCATAATAAGTTGCATAAATGCTTCAAATGTCAATGTTTTCCCGTGATAAAAGCAGTTGCTATATCAACCCAAGAAAGGCAATTTCAGTTTTAACATTGTGTTGGGTAACTCTTATCTTTTAATCAAATTTTGTTACCAATGCATGACTCCCCCTAAGTACACAGCTGGGAGTGATAATACGTCCATAGGAGTTTTCAGCACAATTGATATCTACAATTATCTGATTGTTGGCATGAGAACACCTTCCGGCTAATAGGGCCTAGGAACAGGAACAGCTAACAACTCGCAAGCCAGTGCTATTGCCTGTAGTGTTACCGAAGCTTTGGGGGCCTGTGTCTCCATTGCCTTTCCACTTGCGCGGTCGTTACCCATTGAAAAGGAGATGGAGTCAGGCCCTTGCAAATCAGGAGATTTTCCTTCCTGCTGCTCCAAACCCTGGTGCATTCTGTTCACAAGGGATTCAGCAACTTTCTGCAGCTGTTTGTGTTCACCAGAGTTTGCACTTTGTGCTCACTGAGTTCTAGCAAACAGGGAAACAAACTCAGGGCAGCACGTAACCGAAAGTATCAAGTTTGGGCTGGTTTCAGGGCAGGATTAGGCTGCACAATCTGCAGTGGCAACAATAAGGGACGGGAAGTGGGAATACCACGGAGGCCAGGTGGGTGAAACTGTGAATCCGCCTGCCCAGCGTGCTGCAGGTGAGCGGGCTGGCAGCGTGGGGTGTATCCAAAGGAACGCTGTCCGGGATCAGCCGAACAGGGAAGGGGCTGCGTCTCTGATGAGCAGAGGATGTGGAAAGTCAGGGGTGGTGTTTGGGTTCCCAGCTGCAGCGGTGGTGGAATCAGTTACTAATTCTGGCACAGGCAGGGGACTGACAACAGTTAACTCTCCAGGGCTGAGGAGCAAAGGGCTGGACCTGCCCCTGGCGACTGTTTCAATCGACTTTAACTAGCACCCAGGCATGCGTGAGACACCTCTCCCGTGGGGCGGGGAGTGTAGGGACAGGATAGCCCTGGGGAAGCAGGGAAGAGCAGTCCTTCCCTCTGGCTCTGGGGCTAAAGGCAGACGGGGCCGGGTACATGAGGGGGAAGGAGACCCAGTGCCCAGCAGTATTTGGGGTCTGGATTCTGACACTGGTTTTCCCCAAGGGTAGCAGCAGCAACAGGCAGACCTGGGAGACGAGAGGACAGGGCCTGACAAGTGCTGGGCACCACGTGGGGCTGCGATCCCTCCCCCTGGTCCCCGCCTGGAGTCAGGGGCAATGGGCGACATCCTGGCTTGACAGATTTCTCATTGGCCTCAGTAATGGGTGTCAGTGGGGTCCAGATTTTATGCAGAGCCGGCAGGATGGGGGAGGGACACTGACCCACCCCTCAAACAGCAGTGGGGGGCACCATGGACACCACATGGGACAGGAGCCCCTACTCCCACAGGCTGGAGCAGCCAGCTCCCACCCCCACAGCCTCGCTGGCCTCAGGGCTTGTGACTTGATTGCATTTCTCGCCTGCTGACAGAAGGGAACTTGTGCTGGGGAGGGGAGGTGCGGGGAGGCCAGGGAAGGGGAGCAAGGAGTATGAGGTGTGGTCCGAGGAGCTGGGGCGAGTATTTCAGATGGGGAAAGATATCAGTGTAACCTGGGGTTTGCTGCAAGCAACGAGGAGGAGTGAATAGAGTCTGGGCCAGAGGGACAAGCTAGGGTACAGATGTACGCGGTGCTGGTCACTTTGTCTGTCTGTTGGATCCCTCACTGTCTGCCTCTTGCACGCCTGCTTCTGCTCCAGTCTACACCAGTGTAATCCCACTGATCCCAGGGGAGCGGCTCCTGCTTTGCACCCGCGTTAGCAGGGCACAGACAGCCCCATGCTCGCTACACCAAATACATGGCTGATCCAGCCACAGGGCCTGTGACAGTATTTAGCCTCCCCCTGAATAGGTCCGTGCTATTTTTGTTCGAGTTTTTTGTTTGTTTGTTTTTCAATAGTTCCATTGCAAGCTGTTTCATTCTTCACACTCATCTCATGTTTCACATCAACAATCACAGCCAGCTACATACCTTTGCCTCATCACCCTATGGCCAGGTTTCATTGACTTCTTTTCATTCTGTCTAAACATTAGAATTAGGGTTGCTCAAGATAACGAGGCCATTTCGTGAACACTTTCTGAAATGTTTCCCATCTATTTTTAGAATTTCAAAATTTGAAACATTTTGGCCAGCTCTATTTCCAACAGCGAGCGAGCGCTCACCGAACAGATCGCTTTCGAGCTAAAGCTTTGAACAAACTATGTACGAAGCAGCAAGGTGCATTTCAATAACACAGAACATTTACCCTGCTTCTTGTCCAGATTGAAAGCAGATTGTCAGTGTGCTGCACACACACTGTATTTCCCCTGCCAGTTTGCTCTTCCTTTATCCCATGCTCGGAGTCACACGTGGACCAGAAATCCCCAGGGGGTGTAAATCAATGCCAGTCCAATGAAGTCTTTAGAATTACACAGATTTACAGCAGCTAAGAATTTGGCCCACTCTGCACTCCTGCCCACATCAACTGGGTGTTCCCCAACTGAACAGATCTGCCTGGCCAAATCCTTCCTACTTCAGAGGGGTCCCGCCGAGAAGTGACCCTCTTGCTTTGAGAAAAACTAACTGTTCTCAAATCCATGCTGGAGCAAGGAACGGAACTGGTTTGATCTGTTTAAATTGCAATGCATTGATCCAACATGTCAGCTAGAGTATCGATTGGCCAGGTACCAAATGAAGTCACGGGCCGTATCCGTCTCCTCCCCATATCTGCTTGCTAAACGATCATCTTCCAAAGGGACGAGTGACATGAGAGCTCCTCCTCCCAGCTACTGGGGCGTGTGCGCTGCACGAAAGCAGCGGCATCACGTACGTCGCTGGCAAAGGGGAGCTGGATTTCTGATCTCCCCTCAGAGAGATTTTTGGGTGGATCCTAAGAGCCACTGTGGAAGAAGAGAACGGCCCCTCCTCATCCTGTCCAGCTCTCCATCCACTTGTCCCCTCCTCCCCAACCCTTGTTCACTATCACACTCCCCAGCCTTCTGTCAACTGGGTGGAAATTGTTCTGCTTCCCAGGAGCTGCAGGCCCCGTCCTGTTATCTCGGGGGCGCTGGGCCCCACCTGCAGTTCCTTTAGTCTCACTATCTCCAGGGCTGTTCTCAGGTGGCTTATCAGTTTGTTCAATGGCGGAGGGAAGTGGGTATAATAAACCCTCTGAGCTGTTCAGTGGTCTGACTGTTTGGCCTCCTGCGGGCAGTGGGCCCGGGGAACCTGGGTGGCCAGGCCTTGTCAGGGGGCAGATTTCAAGCCCTGGGGGGAGCGGTGTTTTTCCCTGCAGCTTATCCTTTCTGGGAAGGGAGGTTGCGCTCCGCTCCCAGAGCCAGGCTTTGGGCTACACAGGAGGGACACATTCCTGCCACTCCCCCAGGCCCCGCTCTAGTGAGGCCCTGTCAGAAGGGCGCCCCCGCTGAGCGAGACCCAGGTGCAAAGCCCCCACACCTGACCTGGCCGATGGACGTGGTCGGGCATGTCTGTCACTGGGACGGCTCCTCCCTGTCCCGCTGCTACAGCTCCTGACTTACACCCTTCACCCTTCGGGCTCTGCTAGTGTAACGCCAACAGACCCCGATCGTCGTCAGGCGGGATTGAACCTGGGACCTCTGGAGATTAATGCATGAGGCTCTGCCGCATGAGCTGAAAGCCAACTGGCTGTTAGCTAAGGCCGTAGCGCAGACTCATTTTATCTCTAAGTGGTCTCGGTGCCACTAGATGGGCCAGACACCACACCCAGGAGGCGTGTGGGTTACACACTCTCTCTTCCGGGTGGCTGCTGCCAAGGTGGGGGACCCGGTTGAGAGAGAGTGTAACCCACACTCTCAGGGTCACTGCGGGAGCGAAAGGGAGTCTATTGGGTGGCCTCGGAGAGGCTGCTGCATGGGGGGGCTGTAGAAAGGCCCCCACAAACCTGTTGTGTCCCTCTCTGGGAAGGAGAGACGCCATTGCTTCTGGGGGGGAGGAGGGTTCGGGGCAGCCATGGGAGTGGGTACATAAGGCCAGTGGAGATCTCCATCTGCCGCCTCCTCATTGTGGGGGGGGGTCAGAGGGAAGAACATCCTCTCCCCCCCCCACCCCCCCAGTACCCCTGCTTACTGACCCCTGTGACGGGACTGGACTCCACCACGGGGCACAGAGGCACCACCACAGGCCCACGCCTGGACCTTGGAGCCTGAGGCCGGTCAGACACCCTCCTCCTTCTCCTAGCGTGACATCCACCCAGGTGCAGGGGGGTAGCCAATGCCTTGGCACCATCTGATGGCTACAGAGCCGCCGACAGCCACAGCCCCCTGCAAATTCCTCTCTGCTTCTTACTGCAGAGTGAGTGTCACGGTGCAGAGCACCCTAAGGTGGGCCCTGCAGCCAGCAAGCTGGTGAATTCGCAGTCCTTGCCCGTAGCTAAGCTGTCTTGCTCGTTACACAGTGACGCCACGTGCNGCCCCCACAAACCTGTTGTGTCCCTCTCTGGGAAGGAGAGACGCCATTGCTTCTGGGGGGGGGGGGAGANGCCAGCAAGCTGGTGAATTCGCAGTCCTTGCCCGTAGCTAAGCTGTCTTGCTCGTTACACAGTGACGCCACGTGCTGGCTCAGAATTTGGGAGGAGAAAAGGAAACTCCAGCTGCCCCGGCCTTCCTGCTGGCCTGCACACGTGCCCCAAGGGATCAGAGTCGCGGGATCCATGGGGATGAAGGGGCTGCATGCAGGGGTGGCTCTATGGTTTTTGCCGCCCCAAGCACAGCAGGCAGGCGGCTTTTGGCGGCGCACCTGCGGGAGGTCCCCGGTCCCGCGGATTCAGCATCCCTGCCGCCAAATTGCCGCTGAAACCGCGGGACTGGCGGACCTCCCACAGGCACGCCGCCGAACACAGCCTGACTGCCGCCCTCACAGCGACTGGCAGGCCGCCCCCCGCGGCTTGCTGCCCCAGGCACGCGCTTGCTGCAGTGGTGCCTGGAGCCGCCCCTGGCTGCATGCGAGGGGACGGTGATGTCCCAGAGATGCAGACCAGGCTCAGGGAAGCGGGTGGAAGCACAGGATGGACATGGCAGAGGAGGGGGACTGGGTCAGAGCAGCATTGCTGTGAGAGATCATTATCTGCTGCTACAACTCCTGCAGGGCTGCTCAGAGCCGCAGGCTGAGATGTGCGTCTGAGCGCGAATATTCTACGACAGTCACAGATCTCGGCGATACGAGGGCCCCGATTCTGCAGACGGCTCCAAGCTGCTTGGAGGGAGCCAGCTGCAGCATCAGTGCCTAGACATTTGTCCTGTAGAGCCAGGCCTGAAAAGCACCGAGCCCTCCCACTCCTGAAGGCCTCACTGGGAGCGAAGGGTGCTGCGTAACTCACAGGGGGCAGTCAGAGCTCAAAGGTATTGAGACCCCGAATGCCCATTAATCTCAGTGGGAATTAGGAACCTAAATTGATCTGAGCCTAAGCATTGGGCAGGATCAGGCCCTATGTGACCTAAGGATCCTGAGCGATCATTGTTTAGACAGCACAACGTAAATGCTAGTTTTACTTGTTCAGTTACATTTTTCAACCAAATGCTTTACCAGCAATGTAACATTATCTCCTGGTTTCCTGTTGTTTTAAACCTGCACAGAGCAGGGGGCAGGGCAGGGGAGATTGGGAGAGGAAGGAGCCTCTGCCCTGTGAGACCTTGAACAAATCCCTTAAACGGTTCAGGCGAAGTCTTGGATCCACGGAAGCCAATGGGGCCAGCAGTCTTTCACCCTGGGAACCCGTTTGCCCACCAGTCACATCGAGAGCTGGTCAGAATTCCCCCCCCCCCCCCTTTGTGGGAAAACTTCAGCTTTTCACTGGAAAACTGAAAAGTTTTGGCCCAAAAACTGCGACACAAAATAAAAAAAAAAAAAAGGTAATTTTACAATTTATCTGAATTATTGGTTATTGGCTGAAAAAAAAAATCTCAGATTGTTTGTTTTTTTGTTTGTTTTATACATTTTTAGAGGAAAACAAATATTCTCTGCAAAAGTTTTCATTTTGTCAAAGCTCCACTTTTCTGTCGAAAAACAGGTTAGATGGAAAAATTTTCAGGTGGCCTTAGTTACATCTTTAATGTTTCTTAAATACCTGGAGAGTCACTATCATTTTCTCCCACTGTAATATTCAGGTTACATAATAGGCCTAATTCTTTGTCCTTGTGCCTATTCATCTGATACCGTCTTTAATCCCATGATCTCATACTACTACTCAAACATCATAAAATGCTATACAGTTGTTTTTGCCACCTTCGATATGTGTTGTATCTTGTAGTGCTGTGTCTCCCAGGGGTCATGCCAGCCCTTTATTGGAAAGTCTAAACTTAGCCAGACTTTTACAACATTCCACATATTATGTATACAGTCAAAATTCACTCGTTTAAAAAGGCCTCCAAATTTGCAGCTGAGTTAGATTTTGGCTGCCCCTCGGAAAGCTTGTACTGTGCATGTATCAATAGCTGAATTGCCGTCACAGACAACAGGCCTCATTTAGCCTATTTAACATTTTATCTTCTGCAGTGCTGCCAACACTTATCCAAACGCATTGATCAGGAAATTGGGCACAGGTAGAGGCTGAGATTATGAAATTTGCCTAGGAGATTTGGCTGTCCAATTGCCATTAATGCTGTGGAAATCTCAGCCGTGAAGTCCCCACTCTCTTCTCCACTGTCCCAGTTATGATGGTCTCACTTAGAAAGTTTGAAAGACTCTGTCCACAACCGCACCCCTGAATTCATGCCCCCAGCTGTATCCTGCAAGGAGCACAGTGAGCGGGGGGTGGGGGTGGGGGTGTACACTGCCACAGTGCAAAGGTGTGAGCCAGAGGTGCACAGCACTATACCAGCACATGGCTTAACACTGTACTTTACTCAGAAATCTGCAACACAAAGCCTCTGGGCACCTTCACAACCATTGCTCTGGTTCTAAAAATTCAATTAAAAAAAGAAAAAAGAAAAAGCCCAAACTTACAAATTCAGGGATAAAGAGGAGATCAGGAAATGTCGTCAGGACCGAGAAGCCAGTAGGCAAGGAGACTGCAGCAGCTGCCGATGACATCTTTGCCCTTTCAACTGCACCACCTGAGACACACGGGTTCTTGCAACTGGAAGGGGCTTTCAAATGCAGCCTCCTCACCTCCCTCCCTGAGACAGGTCAGCTCTTGACTGGTCAGATGGATGAATGCTACCTGCCTAGGGGGAAGGAGCTAACATAGGTGTGGCCAGCTAATGTAACAGACTTGCCTGTTGTGTTTATAAGCCCTGGGAGGAGACTGCAGAGTGTTATATTTTAACTTTCCCATAGCGTCGTTGGATACATGTCATTAGATCTCCTGGGCCAGGCAGAGTTAATAGTAGAGACTCGCTGGCCAAGACGCTGCTGCCAGAGCTAGAACTCAAAGGATGGGGACCCAGGCCCTCAGTAAAGCAGTGTCATTCGATTGACATCAGTGGAGCTATGCTGATTTACGCCCACGATGGACCTGGCCCTGGCTTTTGGCCAGTGCTCCAGAACTGCATCCACAGCCGCTCCTGTGAGATATCTGAGATTTCCAGGGTCCCACCCGCTGCAGAGTCCAGTCCCCCACTTAGTATCACCCTCTGCAATTGCAAACGCCTCGAGTGTTTCCCTAGCAAACGGCCATGGCTTGGCAGAGCTGGGAACAATCCTACACTGAGAAAGGAGAGGCTCCAGGACAGCCCTCATCCCCAGTGGAAACATCGGAGAGTTTGAAATAGCCCAGGAAGCACTCCTGGTTTTAACAGTGAGAGCGGCTGACCGGTGCGACAGGTCACCAAGGGAGGTGGTGGGTTCTCCACCGATGGGCGTATTTAAAATCAGGACTGTTGGTCCTTCTAATAGATGGTGCTGTACCAGTTCCGGCTCCACTGGGCAGCTGTTCTAGCGTGCATGGTGCGAGCTGCCCAGGAAGGTGTCGCTTTGCAGCATACCAGCAGCCCCTAACTTTGGGGAGGGGGGATAAACTCAGTCCTGTCTTTAGAGACCAAGTGCCTTTGTGGGAACAGCTGGGGTAAGCCACATTCCCTGGAGCATGAGGGGAATAGCTGGGCCGCTCCTCACTGGGTTGATCTCGGACCAGGTCTTTGGGCAAGCTGCCAGCTAATGGGCCAGGCCCCTGGGCAAGGCGGCCCTGTGATTGCGTTAGGATAGTGACTCAGCAAAACTCTGGGTGGAGGCCCGGGGCAGGGCTCATTCCTCCTTGGGAAGTGCAGCTAAGCTGCCTCTGTGAGGCGGAATCCCTTGAAGGCTAGTGCAAATGCCCTGAAAATGAGCATGTTAAGGGAAAGGGGCAATTGAATGAAGTTCTTACCTAGTTTATGGGAGCAAGGAAAGGGTTAACAGCTGCCGCAGTGATGGGGCACAGATCCCCCTCCTCTCCAGCCACAGAGCAGGGTATACTCACCAGCCCAGAGTGGCCAATCCCTGGCCCTGAGGAGAGCCAGGGCTGGGGGTGAGGTGAAAGGCAACCAGGCCCGGAGACCAGAGGCCTAGGTACCAGGTGAAGACAGGACGTAAAGGGACCAGATCGGCACGGATTCATGGGGTCTGCAGCCTAACTCTGGTATCGGAGGCCCCAGCATCCAGAAAGGAATCAGGTCCCCAGACAGAGACCGGCTTGAACATTTCCAAACTGACAAATGTTGGGTTGTTTATTGGCCTTTCCGTTTTGGAGCCTTGGTGGGGAGGGGGTCACATTTTCAAGCCCTGCTCCACAGCCACGAGGGCTAGACCCATTTGTGTTCAAACAGAAGTTGAGATTCTCATGTAGTCACAGGACTGCACAAGCTGGGACTCCCAGAAACACACCAACTCTCACAAGACAGGAGGGAGCAAGGCTGGTGCAGACCCAGCTTCTGGACCTTGGCACCTTTTGGGCCCGTTAGTGAAGTTCTGTGTGGAGGGGTCTGTCTGGGGAGGGCCTCCACAGGGACCTGCGATGAGCATCCTTTTAGTTCTTGGCAGGCAGCTGCATAAGCGTCCTTTGCAAAGCCTCAGAGCACAGAGTCAGAAAGCAGAGATAGTCAGTGCCCTTATTTCCCTGGTTGACACTGCTCAGAGGACCTGCAGCATTCATGCTAGCACCTGTTGCAGTCTGGCACCTCCAGCTGTCTTTATGGCCACAATGATGGAATATTCACATCACAGAATCCAAGAGATCCCCCTGTCATTGCTGGCCAAGTGCATAATGGCTTCTCTATGTCTGCCGGTTTGACTGTACTGTCTTAGGGAGGTCTCTCTCTACCCGTTCCCTTTGTGCATTGCACAGCACCACACACAATTCCTAATGACATGCAGGGTCACTAAACTGATGTCGCTTTTGTATGTTACATGACGACCGTGAGGATAGAGGCCGTTTCTTTCAATCTGTCGTAGGAAGCCAGGCCGGGGGTGCGAGGGAAATGCGGAGGAAGTAGTTCTTCCAGGGCAGTGGTTTTCAAACTTTTCTGGGGACCCAGTTGAAGAATATCGTTGATGCCCGCGACCCAACGGAGCTGGGGCAGAGGGGGTTGGAGTGTGGGAGGGACTCTGGGCTGGGGCAGAGGGTTGGGGTGAGGGCTGCGGCCGGAGTTGAGGAGTTCAGGGTGTGGGAGGGGGCTCTGAGCTGGGGTGCAGGAGTGGGTCAGGGCTCTGGGATGGGGGTGCAGGGTCTGGGGTGGGGCCAGGGTGTTTGGGGTGCAGGAGGGGGCTCTGGGTTTGGGCGGACTCAGTGCTGGGGCAGGGGGTTGGGGTGCAGGAGGGGGGGTCAGGGCTCTGGGCTGGGGATGAGGGGTTTGGGGTGCAGGAAGGGGTTCCAGGTTTGGGAGGACTCAGAGCTAGGGATTGGGGCACAGGCTTATCTCGGGCGGCTCCCGGTCAGCGGCACAGCAGCAGTGCCAAGGCAGGCTTCCCGCCTGTCCTGGCACCACGGACCGTGCTGCACCCAGGAAGCGTCCAGCAGCAGGTCCGGCTCCTAGGCGGAGGCACGCAAGCAGCTTCGCAAGACTCTCGCCCGCAGGCACCGCTCCCTCCCCAGTTACTATTGGCCGAGAGTGCGGAGCCGGTGCTCAGGGCAGGGGCAGTGCGCGGAGCCCCGTGGCCCCCCTGCCTAGAAGCCGGACCCACTGCTGGCCACTTCCAGGGCGCAGCACGGCGTCGGAACAGGTAAGCACTAGCCTGCCTTAGCCGGGCAGCACCACTGCCGGGACTTTCAACGTTCCGGTCGGCGGTGCTGACCAGAGCGAACCAGTGCCCGACATGCCATGACCCAGTACTGGGTCACAACCTGAACGTTGAAAAACGCTGTTCCAGCAAATTTTCTCCTTCTAGTTACATTCCTGAGCAGAACAAAGAAAAGGACACTGATTCTTTGCCACGTGACAAATACCACAGGATGTGAAAAATTGACACTAAGTAAATGTATTTTTAAGAGTCAGTTTTGAATGTAACTTTGAAGTACTGCAATGGGGTGTCCATGGCCAGACCTAGCAAGACATTCATTGTTTATTAGCTACCTGGCAGGAAACCTAGCAACTGATTATTAAAAGGATCCGTATGAAGCTGTAGCTAGTGGGTGATGAAATGGGCTTTTGTTTAAAGGTGTCAAACTGCAGCCAAGATGCATTAGTTAACGAATTTAGGTCTATTTAACCTAGCATAATTAAATAGACATCAAACCTGTAATTATGCTAGTGTGGGGCATTATGGCTTTGCGAGACTATCTGGCCCAGAACCCCAGCCTGGTTGCACGGGGTTAGTGCCAACAGGAGAGTGTGCTGTAGCAGGAGTCTCTGCTCATTGCAGAGAAGGTCTGCAGCATTCCAGCACTGAAGCCCAGGGTCGGTGCTCACAAGATGAGAAATCTCACTCAGGGTTCCTCGGCACAGGTCTGATTATTCATTACACAAAGCCAAACCCTGACCCCTGCTCCAAGCCTGGCTCATTGGGATCACCAGCTATTGCCCAGGTGGTGCTGAGGATAGAATCCAGTCAGTCCACCCTTTCCAGACTGCATAGCACCCGAGAACTGCTCTCTGACTGCGACTACAGCCTCGTTCCGGCTGCTGGCAGACTCTCCTTACATGGAGAGATGCCTCAGACCCGGACCAGGGAGGGATGCCATCACCCCCACCCTGCCCTCACCACACACAAAGCCGTGACGATTCATCTCCATGGTTAGCATCCCTGCAGAATGGCTCCCGTCTGAGACCTTCCATGTCTCAGCCGCAGGATCAGGCCGTTAGAGAATTCTGCTGGTCAGTGGAATTACTGCTTTCATTAACACCCCTTAAAATCACCAAACCACTGCACACTGCAAGAAATCAACGAGACCTAATGGCGTAGCATTAGGGCACTGGATAATGGCCATCTGCATCGCCTCATTCACCTAGAGGCCTGGGGGTGAGTGAAAGACCCACAATATTTTGACAGAATGGATCACAATCATTGAAGTGACTCCAGGAAAGTGGAAAAAGCCAATTTTCTGCTCACCTTTCAGTGGAGCAACACAGCCCCCTGGCGGCCTGTTCAGTTACTCTCAGGCACGTCCTGGGAGAACAATTCTGCAGGCCACCTGCCAGGGCCCAGGGGTCTGCAGCGGTGCCCTGCCTGGGCTGGTCTCTCGCGCAGTGACAGAGAACTCTGCTGTCGCACCCTCCCGCGCTCGGCCTGCTGTGGGAGCTTCGTTCCGTAGGCCCGAGTCAGCAGCAGATCTTAGCATCCACTCCTCTGCAGGGTATGGGCTGACTTTCCCCAGTGACCCAGCCAAGAGAGGGAGTCAGCATATTAGGAGCTTAAAGCTTATTCCACCCGCCCCCTCCACACACACACACACACACACACCGCTGCTGCCTCTTCAGCGCAAAGACACCCTGCCCATCAGCTCCTGCCGCCAAGGCCCTTTGTGCATTACACTGTCACAGTCACTGCAGCATGGGGCTGGGCTGGGCCAGGGTCCCAAGCATCTGTCTACGTGTGCCCCATCTGCCCCTTGGCAACCCTCCAGCCTGCCCGGTTCCCCACCTGCCTGCTGCGGCATTTTCCCCTCATGCTTCCGCGCCAGGGAGACAGAGACAGAATTATCCCAAATGAGGTGGCCTATGGTATTAGTCACGTAACTTCACGCACCCTGGGATCTCTAACAAACAAAGACAAGATCCCTGCAAGAGGAGAAAGCGTTTCTCTCACTCAGGCTGTGTTGTCCTTTTGAGACCAGACCATCTGTCATAGGGCAGCGCCCCTTCCCTACTAGCAGGCTACAGCAGAACAGGTGCATCTGCCTCAGTTTCCCTCTTTCAGAGTCCCCAGTAATTCCTAGGATCCTAACAAGGGCAGTCAGGGCCAATGGTCAGAGCAGGGTCAAACCTGAGATGGTAGTAGCCAGAGGTTCGCAGCCAGGTTCCAGGGCAGCGTCAATACCCAGGGTCAGAGGCTGAGTCAGGTTTCAGGGTCTGGGTCAGGAGGCAAAGTCCAAATCAAAGCCAGGACTTCAGGAGCAGAGACAGTCATGGCAGCTACAGGAGATCCACACTATTACCTGGATACTTCCCAGAACACCCCTTGGGGTTATATAGGGCAGGGAGCCAATCAGGACCATGTGGCTGCTGCCCGTCAGCCCCTTGAGGCGGGACTTCCCATGATGGGTGTCCACAGGGGGTCATCAGCAGTGGAGTGACACTAGTTACAGCTGCTGTGGGTGGCAGCATGGTGCTGCTCGCTACCTAACACCCCTACAGGCCTGGGTTCTAGCCCTGTGGGGCCTTGGGTTTTGTAGCTAACAATAGCCCTCCTTGGGGCCAGTTTATTACTCACCCCTGGTGTAAAGCCTCCATCCCAAGGAGTCCCAAAGCATCTACCATTTGTCCCCCCCATGACGGCAGTCCTTACAATCCAATGCCAGCTAGCCCGTCAACGTAGTACAGGCCACACTCCGGCCTCTTCCACCACGGGCTGGGCTCTTTGTTGGCCCCCTCAGCCCTTCCACTATTTCAATATGCAGTGGAGGTGGGAGGAAAAGGGTTAAAAGTGTAGGAACTTAGTGCAGTGGAGTCTCCTATAAATAGAGCAGGGGATGGACCACTGCAGAGAAGTGCTGCATTATTGTGACCATCTCAGAATAGCTGCTAGATCTGTTACTGTGACCATCTCTGCAGGGGCCTCTCAGTGGACACTTAAGGAAGAGGAGAAAGACTGCACCTCAGCTGACTGACTAGTCCCGGGCACGAGGCCACATGGGGCTGGCATCAAGTGAGTCTCGATCTTGGCTTCGGGAGCCTTTTAAAAAATAGACGTGTCTGACGAAGTGGGCATTCACCCACGAAAGCTTATGCTCTAATACATCTGTTAGTCTTTAAGGTGCCACAGGACTCTTTGTTGCCTTTTAAAAAATAGTTATTGATCGGGGGGCGGGAGTGTTGAGGACTATCCTGCAATGTCCCCTTGGAGATCTGAGGATCTCCTCACTTCTCCCCCCAAATCATATCCCCCAACCTGAAGGGGGACAGAGGAACAGGAGTCCAAATCTGAGCTCACAAACCTCCCCTTTGAGCAGGCTCAGGCTGGGTGTTCTGCCTCCACAACATGACTGGACATCCCAGCAGGGCCATAGCAAACCGCCACTGGATTCACACCTGGTTCAAGACCCTTTTCTCTCTCCAGGCCTCCACCTGCTCATCCAACTGCTCCGGGATCAGAGAAAGCAAGTGCCGATTGAGCTGAGGTGAGAGGCGTTCCCAGTGGAGAATCTGACTCACTGTTACAATGGGGCTTCTCCAGCACACCCTGGTTCTGTTAAAAGTGCATGTGCCAGAGCTCTCGTCAGAGCATCTAGAGACAATGCCCACATGGTTATGGCTGGGGGACCCCTGCCGTGGGGAACTAGAGCACAGAGTGATGTGGGGCTGACACAACCTTCTGCGTTCTCTCCCCTGGGACCAGTGATTCCCGGAGTGCTGGCAGGACAGTGCCAGGGCTGGGGAGAAGTGGAGGGTGGCATGAGTTTGCAGATTCCACATAAACAGGCCAAAGAGCCCAGTTCCTTAACACTGTAACTGGGGTTTCTCCTGCCTGATTTTTCACCTGACTGAGCTAAGGCCCTGCAGCCCCACACACGGGACAAGAGGGAGTTTGATGTGTTTTTCTAGTCAAGTGCCAGGTTCTGTCCCTAGCTGGACAGCAGCAGTCCCCGCTGAGCATGAATTTTCCGTAAACCTTTCCAGCACCCCCCCATTGTTCAGTTACATGAGAGATGGGAAACCAGGCACCAAGGGAACTCAGCCTGTGCACGCTCCCCGGTACGCCCCCGGGGAACACGTTACGTTCTCACAGCAACAGATTGCAAAGATCAGGACGTCAGCATGCTCTGAGCCCAGCATGGTCTTTCCATGAGTGTTCATTGCTTTGCCCAGCCTCAAGAGAGGGGGAGAATCTAATGCTCACTTCCCTCTTCGTCCTTGTCAAGGGAAAGTGATTCATAATACACGCGTGGTGTGTAGAACATGGGCATCAAACAGCCCAGAAGGCCTCGGAGTGTGGGGTGCAGGAGCACAGGGCAGGGCAGGGCACAGCTGGATAGGAAGTGTGGAGTCTGGCAGCCTCTCTCTCTGTCTCTGACACTTATACCATAATCTGAATGTGTGTGCAGGCAGGGCCATCGAGGAGATCCAGAGGAGAGGGGCAGTCATGCTGCAGCAGCTCAGTGGCTGGATCCAGGCAGGAGGTTCCAGGCACTGGCATAAGTGGGTTTGGTTCCTGGCTCAGGGATGAAGGGCCCAGTTTTCTCTCCTGGGGGTGGCGCTACATGTTTTCACTGGAGCTCTGAGGAGCTCTGCCCCCCTCCCCTGCCTAATCCCTGGGGGGGGAGGGGGGGGAGGATGGGAAGACAGGACTCCACGTCGCACCCATAAAAGTCACTCCTTCATTGTGTGGAGGTGGCATGGCAGTGCAATAGACCTCACCACAGGCTGACCAGGCACTTTCCACCGTGTTCCCACCCCTTCTGTCTCAGG
This sequence comes from Platysternon megacephalum, assembly GCA_003942145.1. Lineage (NCBI taxonomy): Eukaryota > Metazoa > Chordata > Testudines > Platysternidae > Platysternon > Platysternon megacephalum. Next base: position 848,641 of record QXTE01000187.1, read on the forward strand.
AATCGCAACCCACAACTGGACAGCGCTTATGGGGCTTGGAGTTTACAAGTTCAGCCGCTGGCTCATAGAACAGGTTCTTTGTGGATTTCCCCAGAGAGGCTTTTCCTGCAGGTTTGAATTTAGAAATAAAGATGAGGAACCTTCCCTTGGTTCTCTCCATCTTCTCATTCCTCTCTGCCAGGCCTTTGGCTGTTTGTCTCACTGCTCCTGGACCAGGCACAGCACAAGGTGCAAATAGGAATGAGGTGAGCAGGATTTTCTGCGGCGAATGGGAAGCAGGCAAAAAGGTCACAGAGATCAGAGATGCAGAGGATGTGAAGATCATCCAGTCCCTTCCATGATTATGCAGGACTGCTACCTTTGGTGCATTTCAAGTCTAATTGTAAAGTCCCAAGAGATGGATGGGGTTAGGCCCCCCTTCACTGGGAGGCTATTCACAGCCTGAGAGCTCAACCTCCGGATACGTCTCCTGAGATTCCATTTCCTCATCACATCCTGTTATTCCTTCTTGTTATCGTCGTCCAGCCTTGCCCTGGGAAATCTCTCTCCAGCCGTGGGGAGAACATCTTCCTCCACAGAAGCGCCTAGCAAATGCACCATGCCAACAGCTCCAGTACAGCACACACAGGCCAGTCCTCCCCCAAGACAATGGGGCAGTCACATTCATCCCACTGAGCCTCACAAAGGCGGGGGGGCAATTCTGTGCAAACAGAGAAGCGAGATCCTCAGAACTAAGTTCCTCATGAAAGCTCATGTTGTTTCGCAAACTCCCCAGCCACTGCAGCTGCTCCTTTCCCATGCAGACCACGGCAGGAGTCAGAGGATCCGAGGGACCCTCCCTGGGGGGGAGATGCTGCAGCAGTGGGAAAGGGAGCCATCAAAAGCCATTACAAACAGGTAATTTCTACTTTCTTCCCCATTGATGACAACGGGCCTAATTCTGGAAGAGCTCTATGCCTACAGGTGAGAAGAAAGCATGGGGCATATACAGAGGATGTGCTGTATTTGAAGTAGCATGTATCATATGTAATAAATAACTGGGAATTTCAGGTACACAAGGAATACAGGGCAAGGCCCTAAATCAGAAAGCCAAATTCAAAGTGAAGCACCTTGGGCCAGTAAAGGAGCCTGTTACTGGGGATAGAAGCCCTCCCCACACCCCCATCCAACCCAGTGGGTCAGTGTTCGAGACCCTAAAGCTGCAGGGAGGGTCCTGGAGCAGCTGGGTCAGGCCTGTTGTTGTTAGATGGCACTAGGAGCTCCCTCCACCCCACAGTTAGGAGAGGGACCAGAGAAGGGTTTAATACTGTGTATGTCCCAGTGCAGCAGGCAGGGTTCCAACGATCAGCAGGGACTCGTTCTTTGTATCCTTAGGACTCCGTGTGCACTGAGGTTAGTGGTGTCTATTTCTTGTTTGCTGTTGCTGCCTTATGAATGACTACGTCATTAATACCTCCTGATGGCTGTGTGCTCTCGCTCGTTACGCTGGCTGGGGGGTCCCCACGAACTAGGAGCCTTGTTCTTCTCAGGACTGCAACACTCTTGCTGCCTTGTTTCTAACCTGTAGCTGGAACGAGATTCACCCTCCTCTCTGGGCTTGGGGGGCGGTTGGTTGGCAGGGAGGGGGTTACAGGGTGAGGAGCCAACAGGCAATGGTGTTTCATGGTCTCCTTCAGGACCCTGAACCTCCCAGCTGGTTAGTCGCCAAGTCCAGCACCAGCTCCCTCAGGACAAAGGAGCTGCCCCGCCAGGTCGCTGCCGATAGGGACCATCGTCTGTCTGCGTGAGAGGTGAGCGCGTGCGCTGGGCTGGCTGGGGAGTGAATGCTCAGCAGTGACCCAGTGGCCCTTGGCGTGGGATTGCTGCTCACATACGGGGCTCTCCTATGTGCTAATTCACTGGGAGTTTGGCGTGTGGAATGACTGGTTTGCAGGGGGCTTGCTGGCCCCTTGTACTGCCCCATCTGGGTGTGGCGCCCACCTGTTGGGTCCTGTCTGTGACCCAGACTGACAGCTCTTCAGGGCAGGGCCTGTCTCTGAGCTCTGGGTTTGTGGAGCACCTGGGACTCAAGCCCTCACCGCACTGGAGTAACGAGCAATAAACACAGACCCCGTCACACTTGTTCTTGTGCAAGTGGTTCTGGTTGAGTTGGGAGCAGGGCTCTAGGCCAGAGGTTCTCAAACTGGGGGTCGTGAGCCCACGAGGTTATTACATGGAGACTTGCGAGCTGTCAGTCGCCACCTCCAACATTTATAATGGTGTTAAATATAATTTATAAGGGGGGGGGGGGTGTCACGCTCGGAGGCTGGCTGTGTGAAAGGGGTCACCAATACAAGTTTGAGAACCACTGCTCTAGGGGATGGTGGTGTGGAGTCCTTCGGGCCACGCTGGCCTGAGTGGGGCAGGTAGAGTGTCTAGGTGCCAGGTTTTCAACCAGAAAGTCCAGTCGAAAAGGGGACCTGACCAGACACCCAAAGTTCAGTTACTGCGGGCGGTGGAGGGGGGTAGGTGCTTGGTCATCGCCCATGCCAGCCCCTACTCAGCTGGGGCCACCTCCTACCTGCATCAGGCAGCTGCAGCTCCCAGCCCAGGCTCTGCAGGAGAGTCCCTGCTGACCCAGGCAGGGGGTAGAAGGCGAAAAACAGCAATCAACTTGGGGAAGGGGATAAGAGGGGTGGGTGGGGGCAGGGCCTTGGGGGGAAGAGGCAGGGCAGGGGAGGTTCCAGCACCCGTGTCCAGCTTTTAATTACCACCAAAGTGGCAACCAGGGCTGGGCAGAGGAGCTGGAGCCCTGTAGGGTCAGCACTAGCTGTAGGGACAGGAGCTGGGGCTCCAGGGGGGGCTCAGACTCATGCTTCAAGGGTGGGAGAGAATCATGGGGCAAGCTCAGGGCAAGCCCTACTGCCATGTAGGCTGGTGCAGCTGCTTCGGAGCTCTGCCCCTTGCCCCGCTGCCATGGAGGTGCCATCTCAGCTTTCCCAGCACCAGGCAAGAAGCTTCACACTTGGGTGCAGCCCAACCAAGAGCCTGAGGGCGGCAGGACGGCAAGGAGGCTCCTTCTGGCTGAGCCTAACTTCCTGGGGCCTCCCACTGCACCAAGCAGAGAGCCCTCAATCTGATCCTCAGCCCTGGCCTGCCCCTAACAGCAGCCTCCTTGGGTGGCTCCCCCCATACCCCACTAACAACTCCCCTTCAGTGGCCTCCTTTCCTGACCACCCCTCACCCAAACCCAAAGCTGGCTCTTTCCCCACCCCTGCACTAACATCCCTATTGGAGCCTGCCTCCATCCGCCAGGCTGGGATATGGCCCTGCCAGGAGGGGAGCTTCCTTATCACTGTGGGTGGAGATCCACAGAGTGCTGGCTGCTTCCCCGCATGAAACTAGTTAGCAGAAGAGGGTTGAGGTACTTCCATTAGAGCAGAGAACTCTGAAGTCCACATGTAACTTCAGAGGCAAACTATTCCCTAAAAAAACTTAAAAAAGAGCCACCGTGGCTTAACATCCATGTAAAAGAAGCAGTGAGAGAGAAAAAGGCATCTTTTAAAAAGTGGAAGTCAAATCCTAGTGAGGTAAATAGAAAGGAGTGTAAACACTGCCAAATTAAGTGTAAAAATGTAATAAGAAAAGCCAAAAAGGAGTTTGAAGAACAGCTAGCCAAAAACTCAAAAGGTAATAAAATGTTTAAGTACATCAGAAGCAGGAAACCTGCTAAACCAGTGGGGCCCCTGGACGATCGAGATACAAAAGGAGCACTGAAAGACGATAAAGTCATTGCGGAGAAACTAAATGAATTCTTTGCTTCAGTCTTCATGGCTGAGGATGTTAGGGAGATTCCCAAACCTAAGCCGTCCTTTGTAGGTGACAAATTTGAAGAACTGTCACAGATTGAAGTGTCACTAGAGGAGGTTTTGGAATTAATTGATAAACTTAACAGTAACAGGTCACCGGGACCAGATGGCATTCACCCAAGCGTTCTGAAAGAACTCTAATGTGAAATTGCAGAACTATTAACTATGGTTTGTAACCTGTCCTTTAAATCAGCTTCTGTACCCAATGACTGGAAAATAGCTAATGTAACGCCAATATTTAAAAAGGGCTCTAGAGGTGATCCTGGCAATTACAGACTGGTAAGTCTAACATCAGTACCGGGCAAATTAGGCTGGATGGACCTTTGTTCTGACCATTCTTATGTTCTTAGAGACAGGATAATTTCATAGAATCATAGAATATCAGGGTTGGAAGGGACCTCCAGATTCCAGGAGAGATTGTGAGGAGAAATAGCTCTAGTCCTAGAGAAATGACTCGAAATAGTAAGTAGACAAGAGCCAGGTCATCCCTTTTACTGGATCAACTTCTGGGGGTGACAGACAAGCATTCCTCAGCTTTGGGAAAGGCACAGCTAAATACAGGATCAAACATGGTTTAGCTAGCATAAGTACTGTTCCCATTGGTTTGATCCTTCCCTAGGCAGTTGAGCTGCCCTTGCTATTTGGATGTATGCAGTGGTGCAGGTATTAGGAGACAAGGTAGAAGAGGCAATATCTTTTATTGGACCAACTTCCCCTCAACACTACTGATTTTCAGCATAACAAATTTGGGTGAGGAACATACTTGATCAGGCTGGGGAAGCTGGTACTCTGTACATGTTCTGTGATTAAACAGGACTGCAGTTGTCAGACTACTCTTTACACAGACTGAAATTACTTTTTAAAAGTGTTCAAAAAACACCCACTCAGGAAGGGGAGAAAACAGAACTGAGGAAAAGTACCAAGACAGAGTTATTGCCAGGGTGGTGTACCACTGCGAGAAATGTTGACTGCTTAAAAACTAAAATGAATGCTAAGTGTGGCTGTAAGCAGAAGCTGAGGAATCATTGACAATCAGATTTTACTTGTCATGGACTGGACTTGCAACAAGGAATCAGTGTTCCTGTGATGTAGATGACAACTGTGAAACAGAAGCCTCAATGGCAGTGTGTGTTACAACATTTCTATATGATGGAATGGTCCCATGTGTGACTACTTCACAACTGAAAGTGTATTGGCCTTAACCTGCTGCTTGAAGAGCATTTTGCATAAAAGCACCACAATTTGGTAGTGATAGCTGCTTCCCAGGAGAGATGCAAGTCACAGCTGCAGTGTTGGCCAAGTTAACCATGGAAGCTTGCACACACCCAAGCAGTCTCTGGGGAACGGTGCAAACTGCCTCTATTTAAATAAGTAAGTGAGTCAATCAGCCCTAGAGGTAGGAGGGTGACAAAGTCTGCTTCCTGAAGCAGACATCCCACCACAAAGGGATGTCAGAACAGAAAGCAAAACCATGCTGTGCAAAAAGGAGGAAGTACACTGAGGCAAAGGGTGAGAGCCTGAAAAAGTCAGAGTGGCCACAAGAGAGGCTAGGGGGCTGTCCTCTCTCCTTTCGGTGGTACAAGTTTCCTAAGGGCCATCCCCATTACTTGTTTCCTTGCAGCCCACAGCTTTCCTCTTCTGCAATGAACAAGGAACCTGTTCCAGGGGTCCTGATGACAGCTCCTTCATTTCCCTGTGCATCCCACTCAGTACCAACATTCCTCTTAGCATGTTTCACCCATTATGAGACAGTGTATCACCAATTAACAGCTGTGTTAAAGTATCACTAAAGTGCCTGACAGTAAACGTATACATCGGGATTACACCACACAGGTGAGCATGATCCCTGCAGTAAAGAATGAGTCAAACACCAGCAGGGAATTTTCCTTGCCCTCAAACTTACTCAATTCTTTAAAACAGATGCCTTCGCAATAAAATATCCATTTAAGAATTTTGAGGGCACAAATGAGGTAAACACTGCCCTCTTACAAAGACTAGCTTGCAAGGGGGCTGTGCACTGCCTTTCCCTTTGTGATGTTTTTTAGATGAATAATTCAGAATAAGATGAATTCTGAGCAAAGCCACTTGCTCAAGGGAATACAGAAAGACAGCACAGATCATAGAGTGAAGCTAAAGTTTTTGTTGTTGTCTATTTAACTCAAACCTGACAAAACTGTGGGAAGAGATCTGTGACTGATCCAAGCCCCTGGATAAGGAGCAGACAGTCTCATTCTCAAGAAAAATGCTGGTAACTCATCTACAACTTTTCAGATTCAGTGGCCACAGCACATCAACCAAGGGAAGAAGCTGGAATAAGACTAAAAAGCAGCTACATAATGGTACTCCTTACCCTCTCCCCTATTTCCCAGTCCTTGTTGCAGAACTTCAACGCTGGACCCCTACCATGAAGCCAAATTGTGTGGGTCCACAGACACATCTCTGCCCAGATCCACACCTGCAAAGTTGTACTCTGGCAGAGAAGGGAGGTGGGACTAAAAGCAAGATTCAGTCAAGGAGCCTCCACAGCAAATGCCCTTACATTTATTTTTAGTGCATTTAATACAAACTACAGTGCTTGTGTTGCCCTTTTCGGGGAAAGGCAGAATTTTCCTCCCTCCCCCATTTCAATTCCTTCACATTTGGTATATTCCTCTCTGTCCTTGCTACATTTGTTGTCTGGTTCTTTTCCACTGCAAGTACTTTCCTGGCCCAATCTCTTCCTCCATTTCTGTACATCTACTTTTCTCCCCAGGTCATCCCCTTCCCAGCTCCAGGCCTGTGGGTCTTCAAGCCCCAAGAGGAAACTAGATGCCTGTGGTCTACATGGGAAAACTGCAGTAGCTTAACCTAAAGCAATGGTTCTCAACCAGGAGTAGGTGTACCCCTGGGGGCACGCAGAAGTCTTGCAAGGGCTACATCAACTCATCTAGCTATTTGCCTAGTTTTACAACAGGATACATAAAAAGCACTAGCGAAGTCAGTACAAACAAATTTCATAGGACTGGTTTATACTGCTCTATATACGATACACTCAAATGTAAGTACAATATTTATATTCCAATTGATTCCAATTTTTCAGTATAGCGTGCTGTGACACTTTTGTATTTATGTCTGATTTTGTAAGCAAGTAGTTTAAGTGCGGTGTAAACTTGGCGGCACACAAGACAAATAGACTCCTGAAAGGGGTACAGTAGTCTGGAAAGGTTGAGAGCCACTGACCTAAAGCATGAATTTAAACTAATGCAGCAAAGCTCTGCACTGACACTTGTTTCAGTTTAAGGGTTTGTTATTGCCGTTTCGTTCACAGCTGTTCCCAACTAATTTACACTAAACCAAAATCAAGAGCATCCACACAGTAAATTCACACCTAATTTAAGCCAGTGCAACTCATATACACAAGCAATTACACTGCTATGCTTCAACTTCTCTAGACTGACCTCACTTTCAGTTTCTCTTCGGTGCCTAGACTCCTCCGTACAATGAATAAGGATACCTCTAGGCAATGACTTCTAGGTATATTTGCTAAATCATTTCCTTATAATTATACAATGTTATCTCCCATTCTCCATTTTTCAGTTTTTGGGGTCTTGTTTTTAAGGATTAGCAAAATGTCAATCACAGAATACTTAGCAATGGAAGCTGATGCTCCTGTTGCTAAACCACAATGCACCGTACCTATGGAAAACTAGACATCGCAAAAATCAAGTCAAGGCATAACCTAGGAAACTGGCTAATAGATTTAAGAAATAAGCATAGCAGGTCACCATGAAAACTGTCAAAATAAGAGAACTTTACCAAAATAGGCCATTCCAACAGCTAGTACTCAAGAACCTTCATGTGTGAACAAGTCTAGGGACCAACCTGTTCAGAGTGTTGGGACTACTTAGTAGTTGCAAAAGTCTTACAGGCATGAGTGAAGCCTAACATTAGATGAGAAGTCTATTATCAGAAACTTGTGGATTACCCAAAATTCGTCTTTTGGGCCAAGTAATTTTCTATTTAAGGTACTATGTTAAGAAGGTTTATACTTTTACAAGCATAATCCACCATTAGACATTTCATTAGAAGCACAAACAAGTCTGTTCTTTCAAACTCAGTGCCTGTGAAGGTGCTCTAAAGCGTTCTCCCTGAATGTTGAAACTGGTATTCAACTACAGCATAACGGCCAGACTGGGTCAGACCAAAAGTCCATCTAGAGCAGTATTTTGTCTTCCGACAGTGGCCAGTGCCAGGTGCACAAGAGGGAATGAACAGAACCGAGAATCATCAAGTGATCCATCCCCTGTCACTCATTCCCAGCTTCTGACAAACAGAGGCTAGTGACACCATCCCTGCCCATCCTGGCTAATAGCCACTGATGGACCGATCCTCCATGAATTTATCTAGTTCTTTTCTGAAATAGACCAGAATATTAAAGAGCTGCAGGGTTTTTGTTTATTTATCAAAAAGGTTCCTGGCAGTCTAACAACATCCTTACCAAAAGACAATCATGCTCAGTTTCAACATGAAGTGCCAAAGCCCCTCTGCAACTTATTAGAGATCACAAAATAGGCTTCAGTTTGAAATACTTCCTCATATACAATTTATTTTATGCTCTTCAATCATGTATTTGGTGCGTACTACAGGAATTAGCTTACCAGTACCATAAAAGGTTTTGCCTATCAGCATACAGGCTGCTTTATGATTGCAACATATGTTGCAGAACAGATCGTGACTGCACAAAATCACTCGTTTAGTTCATTTTCCCACCAATTTGTCTAATCGGACAAAGTTGGTTGCAGAAGAGAAGTCATGACAGAGCTGTATTTTTTCTCCCTCAACATGCACTGTTTAAAGGTAACCTGCAAAAAACAAAACAAAACAAAAACAAAAAACCTTGTGCCCTTTTCTGCTTCTTTATATGTAAAAAGTAGGGGCAATTGAGCTGTTAACTTTTAACCAGAGTGTTTAAAATTTTGTAAACAGCCATTTAACTTCATTGTGAGTAAAAACTCCTTTCAACACCTTCATTTAAGAATTCAAAACATCTGATACCTCACTGGTTCTCCAATACAGCCAGGGAAGACTAGACTTTACATTCCCGATCATTTTAAGTTAAAAACCAGTAGAACAAAAGTTACACTTCCTTTCAGGACACTTTCAGAATCAAAAACCTATAAAAAAGGCACAAGCACCTTTTGTAATAACACTTTGCAGATCACCTTTACTTGCGTCACCTCATCCATATCTCAGAACAAAAGCAGAAATTAAAGATACACCTTTGTCTAGAATTCAAAATAAACTGAGAAGATATGACTGGTTTGATAGCCATCAATTTTTTAAGTTTGACAACCTGTATAACGTCAACTTCAATGACATACATGACTTGCTTTAAAGTTACTGAAGCATTAACAGAAGCAGTAGGGCTACCACAAAGAGGTTTTTAGTTAGAAATACACATTTTATTTCTATGTGTCAATAAAAAAAGTCCCACATTTTCAGATCACAGGATGCAAATGCATACAACAAAAAAAGTTGCACACTAATCTACGAATGTGATGTCACAATTTAGAAGATCCCGATCCAGGCCAATTGTTATTTGATTGAAATACCCTTCTAGGACTAAGCCCTTACCATTTACATGAGACACAAAATCCCTTATAACAACGTAAACAAAATAACTTTCTTCCTAAAAGGTTAACTTTGAAATTTCAGTCCATTCTTACAGGACTTGCACTCCTCCTTCGAGGGCTTCCTGATGGTGAACGACTGAAAGTGAAAGAAAAACAGAAGTTAGTTGGAGTAACTCTAGTGTTGACTTGGAACTTCCGATATAGCAATATCGCCAGAGGGGGGAAAAAAGAAACCAAGTATTTTCTGTAATAACCCAATAATCAGCACCGATGAAAGTAGATAATTAGTTTTCCTTTTAAAATAGATCTTACACACATTTCCTCATTAACAGGAAAGGATAAAAAGGAGGCTACAAACAAGGATTCTGAGGTTAGGCACAGTGTGGCAAGGCACAAGCTACTCCAGTTCCCATGCACTCCTTCCCTCAAGAGACTTCAGTCAAGCTTGGAAAAGTGGTCTCCAAGTGTTGAGACGATCATACTTATCCTGAATTAATGGAAAATGGTTACAAATGGCTCAAACTAAAATGGAAAAAATAAGGCTAATGATTTTCACAGTACTTCCCATAAGGCTTTATGGAAATATGCTTAGAATGTGTTTTATGCTACATATGCCATGTAACATCTCAAAGGTTATGATCTACTGAATATATTAATCCTATTCGTGTGCATGTATCATTTTTGTATTCGAAGTTATGAATGTTGGCTGTGTACTGGCTTGATTTCTAAATAACCTTAGTAGAGTATTTGGTCAGTTCCTGGAGAAAGGAATGTTGAAATTAAGTACCTAATCAAGAAACACTTAGAGGACAATTTTCAGAGTAGCAGCCCTGTTAGTCTGTATCCGCAAAAACAACAGGAGTACTTGTGGCACCTTAGGCCCCGTCCAGACTACCCGCCCGGATCGGCGGGTAGACATGGATCTAGCGGGGATCGATGTATCGCGCCTCGTCTGGACGCGATACATCGATCACCGAACGCGCTACTTTGAACTCCGTAACTTCAGCAGGGCGAGCGGAGGTCGCGGAGTCGAAGGGGGAGCCGCGGCCGTCGATCCCGCGCTGCTAGGACGCGAGGTAAGAGCGGGAAATTCGAAATAAGATACTTCGACTTCAGCTACGCTATTCGCGTAGCTGAAGTCGCGTATCTTATTTCGATGCCTGCCCCTAGTGTGGACCAGCCCTTAGAGACTAACAAATTTATTTGAGCATAAGCTTTTGTGGGCTACAGCCCACTTCATCAGATGCATGGAGTGGAAAATACAGTAGGAAGATATATATATGTCTTGTGTAATGGCCAGACGGGAGTGGATGGGCCATTACACAAAGTAAAACTATTTCCCCATGCTTATTTCCCC
>QXTE01000187.1:860050-876460 GCA_003942145.1 Platysternon megacephalum
AAACGGATTTATTTGGGTTTAGACCCCATTGAGAGTTGGGCATCTGAGTGTTAAAGACAGGAACACTTCTGTGAGCTGCTTTCAGTGAAGCCTGCAGCTTTGGGGCAAGTAATTCAGACCCTGGGTCTGTGTTGGAGCAGATGGGAGTGTCTGGCTCAGCAAGACAGGGTGCTGGGGTCCTGAGCTGGCAGGGAAAGCAGGGGCAGAAGTAGTCTGGGTACATCGGGTGGCAGCTCCCAAGAGGGTTTCTGTGATCCAACCCGTCACAATGATTAATTACATAAAATATGCAATGTTCTAACAAGTACTCACCTGGGTTACACAAAAGGGAAATGTAGAAAATTCTATCCTGCTATTACCATGTAGCAACAACAGACTGTACAGCTGTTAGTCAAAACAGAGCCACCAGCAAGGTGGACCGCAGTTTGACTTCAATTCAATCAGATGGGTGTTTATTACAAGAAATCTTTAGCTTATGTTTTGCTTCACACATTTAATCCATTTACAGTTTTACTCTGAGCCATTTACATTTTCCATTCCAATTTTTGACTCTGGTTATATCCCCCACCCCTTGAGAAAGTAGGTTCAGTCCTTCTGAAAAGGATTTAATTGTAAGCCAGAAGTAGCCCACTGCACCTTCTAGAACACAAGTTAATCTCATTATGATCACTGGAGTTTTTAAATAGACTGCTTAAAATTGATTCCCCCTGTGCTTAAAATTTATTTCATGCTTTAGCTCATCCACTTTATAAAGGCTTCATTAACTTGCGATTATACAAGGATGGAAGTAATACAGCAATAGCCAAAGGCAAGATCCTCATAATACAACATGCACCCACTTTCTTGGAAACAGCTTTACCATGATAGGCCTCATCTTAGTAATCAGTGTCCCATGCATTAATTAAGGCAGCCCTGTCCATCCAAAATACACCTTTACAGTTAAATCAGAGACAAAGTATAGGGAAAAGTTCTGGTAATCTCAAACAAGTTTTCAGTAGAGACCACTGAAGACACAATAACATTTATTCTACACCCAGCAGTCTTTAGTCGCAAGATTCAACTTACCTTCTCTTTGGAGATGGTGATCTGGACTTTGATCGGCTGCAAAATATGGACACAAGTGAGAAAAAAAAATTACATGAAAACAATTCCTTCCATACTTTAAAATAGTGAAAAATCTACAAAAAAGCCTTAGTCAGCATTTTAAATACGCATCACTGAATGTATGCAAAAATCCTTTAAAAGGATTTGCATGGGCATCAAGCTAATCCCCACCATCCCTACTACTAAGGCAGATACACTGCATGGTTGCTTATCTCCATAGGCACTTGGCAAGAGTTCTTTCATCGTCACTGTTCAATGTCAGCATTGATTGGCTGATGGATAAAATGAGGAAGCAGCTGTCAGTGTTGAGCTGAATACCATTCTACTTCAAGATTTATAAAGATACTGTACGACGCCTGCTACAGTTAGCAATAACTGAGCGTCATCGGTTTCTGAAAATATTGCACTGAATTTTTTGTCTGTCCTCATCTCTTGAGATGCAGTCACCATCCATCACTACTCTGGTACATTTCAAGTCAGGTGCTCACATTTGTGTTTCATCCGACCTATTTCTACTTCTTGGCAACTCTTCTGTGCAGTTTTGTTTGTTCAAAAAATCCTTCAACAAAAACCATTAGCACAAGAGAGCCGTGCCTCCTTAATATAACCACCATCAGAAACAAAGTTCTCCTGCTGTGATTGTGACATTTTAAAACTACCAACAAGATGTGAACATCTAACTGATTCTAGAACTTCTGTAGCTCTGCAACCAAGAGTTCCCTTTGTTCTTCTGTAAATAAGCCATTAGAATCTTCTGCTTGCTTGAAGGTGAAGTTCAATGGAGAGTATCTTTAAAACCATTCAGTGAACAATGCCAATGCTTTGACACTTTTCAATAACTCCCATCCTGAAAAAACTCTTCCACTACTACTGGACCACTAAACTGCATACATATGGTATGTCACAAAGAAGCTTTATGTTAAGATTTGAATTCTAGGAGTACCTCGTTCATAGAAAAACAGCCCCAGTCCTACATTTCAGTAACATGCCCTACTATTTGAGTCTCCCTAGCTGACACAAATTGATCATGGCTAGTAGTTCACTGCACACCACTAGCATATGCAAATGAATCAGGGCATACTGGAGAATGGCTAAATGGACATTTGAATTTAGGTGGAACTAATGTTAAGTTTCAATATGACATTCATGAGATAACAGGCAGAAACAGCACATTTTAGCATCAAGAGGTAACTTCCCCCAAACACACCCCAAGGATTCTCGAGTTCTCTATTACTGTGCATTTGTATTTTGCTAGGTGCTGTTTAAGCTTTTTTCCAGCAAGTTTGGGGTTTGAAACTATGAAGTCTCCCTTGTAATATACTTTCCTGGCACCAACTTCATTTTTACAAGACACTTTGGGGTCTTAGTGCATGATGGTGAACCACAGGCAAACTTCTGGTACATGAACAAGTTTTGCCTAATATGCATCTATCTATGGCCAAAAGAACTAATGCATTTGACTAAGTAAACCTGAAGCTTTAATTAATTATGGCAAACATCTTACCTGCTTCGTGGCCATAAAGCAGATCTGGATCTGGATCTTGATCTAGACCTAAAGTTTGAAGAAGGAAACTAATGAAAGCCAACTCAACTCCACAAGAAGAATTAATTTCTGTATTAATACAGCAAGGCAGTAAGAAAAATACAAATGCACAGCATTTGCTGTCTAGGTAAAAAACTCCATCAAGCAGTCAATACTGCAGCAGCAATTTTGTTATCTGAGTAGGATCCTGTTTGCCAGCTTTAGATAGAGGCGCTATTTTCCAAAAAATCAGAAATCAAACACTCAAATGTGGGAAGTTGATGTCATTGATAAGCTTATATTATGTTATGCTATGTAAAGCAATTTTTATTTACATAATTGCTCCAGGGCTTTGGCCACAATACTTACATTGTTTGGGGTGTGATTTTATTCACACTCAAGGACATAACTAGGCTGGCAAAACGTTTAAGTATACGCCAGACCCTAAGACCAGCTAAACACGCAATACCAAAAATTCAAGAGAACTGTTCCTAGAATGTTCACTTTAGTTGAGGGGAAATTCCCCCATGTTAATATGTTTGGTCTTGAAGGCTCAAACCCTTCTCATAGAATCTACTCCCCAAATAACACGTAAAGAATGAGTTTCACACTACCTCCCATCATACCCTTTAAATATTCTGAATCCAGCTTAAAAGAAATGTTGTCTGATAATGATAATACAAAAGCAATTACCTTGATCGTTTTAAAGAACGTGATCGGGATCTACGGGGTGAGGCCGATCTGGATCTACGAGGCGACACCGACCTCGATCTGCGAAGGGAAGCTGACCTGGATCTGCAGGGAAAACATTGAAAATATTATACAATGCTTTGCTTGTCTTTAAAAAAGGTGAATAGGATGTTTGACTTCTCTTAAAGTCTGAAACTCACCTCCTACCACGGCTTCGGCTGCGTGACCGAGAATACCTTCTTCCTCTGGACCTTGAATGAGATCTAGACCGTGACCTAATGGTTAGGTTAGAAAAAATAAGTATTAGAAAACAACTTTAGCAATTAGCGCACGTGAGCCTCTGCTGAAGTTAAAATTTCAGACAACTAAAAATTAGTGTCTGTCAGTTGGAAAAAACTCAGGGCCTATTTGTTTTGAGTATTTTTACTACCTAGAAAAGATGTTAAGCTGAATTACATTTAGAATTACATTATAATATAAAACACTGTAATGTGTATTAAAATAAACCTTGCAAGTTTGCAGGTCGACCCTCTTTGGCCCAAGGTCTAGCAGATCTAGACGATCTAGAAGTATCTATAGCCGATCGCTGCATCTAGGTGTTCTCTTCAATCTAACGACGATCAAACTGACAGCCAAATGAGCCAGGGTGAGGCTTGATTGACGCAAGAAGATTTTTCTAGGTGGGAATGTGGTCAATCTGGTGTTCCTCTTTCTAAACCGGAGGGGGGGGCCCCAATTGAAAGCCAAATTTACTGTTACGGCGATCACCGTCTCAAATTTTCTGCCCTTTAAAGAATATGGTGAAGCTAGGTGTAGATGGCTCGAGGGGATCTGGCCTCTTATGCTGATCACCTCAAGGTCTAGGAGGATCTTAATTGTCGGATTTTGCAAGGCGCCTCAGCATGAAACCTTAAGGCTTGTGACATTCTGAATCAAGGCGACTGACTCAAACGAAGAAACCTGAAAGGTTTTGACCAGGTTGATTGTTAATATATTAACATTCAATATGAAATATCAACAAAATGTAAAACACACCTGCATGAACACAGCATTACAGTTAAATTAAGCTGGCATAACATTCTCTGCTTGGCTAACAAGGCTACATCTGCAGCTACCAAAGAGACCCCATCACGCCTCTCACACACGTACCTGCTCCTCCTCCGGCGGCTGTAGCGGTGACAGTCATAAGCATAATGCCCCTTGTCGCCGCACTCGTAGCACCGGTCATTGGGGTCAAAGGGGCGCCGCGCGGGGGGCCTGTCGTAGCGGGAGCGGCGGGGCATGCCCGTGGACAGCTCCACTCTCACCCGGGAGCCGCACAGCACCCTGCAAGGCCAGAGAGGCGCCGGGTTAGTGCGCGTGGGCCGGGCCAGCTCCCGCGGAGCGGAAGTAACGGGCCGCGGAAACCCGCCCCCCGCCCCCGGCGCCACCTACTTTCCATCCAGTCCGAGCACCGCGTCTTCCGCGTCTCGCGGGTCCTCGAACTCCACGAAGGCGAAGCCCGGCGGGTTGCGCGCGATCCAGACGGTGCGCAGGGGCCCGTAGTAGCTGAAGGCTCGCTCCAGCTCGCCCTTGCCGGCCCCGGTGCCCAGGTTCCCCACGTACACCTTGGTCTCTGCAAGAGCAAGTCA
The DNA here is from genome assembly GCA_003942145.1 of Platysternon megacephalum. NCBI lineage: Eukaryota > Metazoa > Chordata > Testudines > Platysternidae > Platysternon > Platysternon megacephalum. The sequence continues at coordinate 864,998 of QXTE01000187.1, forward strand.
CGCGCTCGCTGAGGGCCGCGCAGCCGCCCCGCCCCGCCCCCGGGCGCGCAGCGGGAGACCCGGCCCCTGGCCGGTCCCCATCCGCCGCTGAGGCGCCGCAGCCATCTTAGCCGCCCCACCCGCGGGGATCCCCGGCCCAGCCGCGCGGCGAGCGCCCAACGTGCGCAAAATGGCGGCGGCCTCCTCCCCCCGGATCGGCGAGCCCCACGCGCGCCGGGCCCTGCCTCCCCGGGATCGGCGAGGAGACCCCCTGCCCCCCATCACCCCCGCTGCCGGCCCCCCCGCGCGGCATGGCCTAGCTCCTACCGCCTCCATAGCGGCCGTAGCGAGACATGGTTCCCGCGCCAACCGTCACCCAGCCTAGCCTGCTGCCTGCCTCTCTGCGCGCAGGCGCCGCGAGCCACTGATATAGCCTGAGCGGCGCACGCGCACAGCACCCCCGGCCGCCCGCGCGCTCCGAGAAGGCGGGAAGGAGAACCCACCCCTTTCTCCGCGTTTCCATAGTAACGTGCTACGGTCGAAGAACTTGTCCCCGCGGGCTGGGGAACGTGAGCGACCAGTGTCGGCGGAGCCCCTGTCAGCCATGGGGGGCTGGGCCCCAGTAGAGCTCCCCCCGGGGGTGGAGGGGCTGGGCCCCAGTAGAGCTATGGGGGGTGAGGCAGGGGCTGGGCCCCAGTAGAGCCATGGGGGGAGCTAGGGGGCTGGGCCCCATTAGAGCTCCCCCAGAGGTGGGGGAGCTGAGCCCCAGTAGAGCCATGGGGGGTGAGGCAGGGGCTGGGCCCCATTAGAGCTCCCCCCGGGGGTGGGGGGCTGGGCCCCAGTAGAGACATGGGGGGAGCTAGGGGGCTGGGCCCCATTAGAGCTCCCCCCGGGGTGGGGCTGGGCCCCAGTAGAGACATGGGGGGGGGGCTGGGCCCCATTAGAGCCATGGGGGGGGGGGGCTGGGCCCCAGTAGAGCTATGGGGGGGGAGGCAGGGGCTGGGCCCCATTAGAGCCATGGGGGGGGGGGGGGCCGAGCCCCAGGAGGGCCATGGGGGGGGGCTAGGGCTGAGGCTAAGACAGATCCAACAGCAGAGCAGGGGCTTTAGTCATATATGAGAACTTCTGTCTTTGACATGGTTGAAGATATTATGTGCATCTTGCTGCATGGCTTCAGAGTCCTGTAGAATCTGCTGCAGGCAGCGGTACTGAGTTAAGTGTGTAAATGTCTACTGGATCAGGGTCTTCCATGGTGAAAAGCATCCCATTATTTCGTGTGCCATGGCTCTAAACAAGCCAACAGAATTTCATCTAACTTAAAAAAATCATTTTGGGACTGACAATAAGTAAAAGATATTTCTGTTTCTGGACATAACACCCATTAAAAAAAAGGCTTGTAACAGATGTACCTTCTCAGCTGTGATTGTATTGAAGAAGAGTAATTAGAAACTGATCTAAAAGTATGTAGATTACATATTTTAAAGGTACAAGAAAGGATAATGAAAGCCTAATTAATACTGCTTTCTGGTTTTTTCATTTAATATAGAATTTAAGTGATTATTTTAAATTAAGATTCTGTCGCTGGTTGTGAAGATAATGTTCAAAATGAATCAGTACACTGATGTCTAAGAATCAGATACACAAACAATTGCAGTGAAAAGAATGTGAAATGCCCTATTTATTTTAATGGGAGTCTAATTCAAAGCCAATTGAAATCAACAGATTACAATGATTTAAAATGATTTTGGCTTAAACCCTCAATATGGGACTGAAATAGCTCTGAAGCCCATGAAAGTTTAAATGTCAGTATCCTTGATGAGAGAGACACCAGGTGGATGAGGTCATCTTTTTTACTGGACCAACTTCTGTTGGTGAGAGAGACAAGCTTTTGCTCTGACCCTGTCAAGAACAAATCATACCGAACTAACCTAATTTTTGACAGGGTTGGTGTCTTAGTGTTACTAGGGCCCCCCCATCAGAGAAGGAAATTAGGTTAGGAAATGTGTGTAGCTTCAGCTTCCAGCCATTTGTTCTTGTTATGCCTTTCTCTGCTAGATTAAATGCCTTTAGTATCTATCTTCACAGGAAGAAAATATCACTTATACACTAATCAAGTCACCTCTCACACTCTGCAGTTCACTCAGAGATTGGCCCCTGGGTCAGCCTACCCCAGGTACATACAGTCTCACAGCTCAGCCATACCCAAGTTACCGTGTCCTCACTGGTGCTGCACTCATGCACCTGCATCAGTAGGACTTCCCAAGGCTCTTTATTCTGCAGTAAGCTGTGGCACTGATTCTTTCCGAGTGAATTGTGGGAGAACTTGTCTGTCCTGGGCACACAGGTGGAATTGTGGTAAAGCACTGAAGGACGGTCAGCACTCAAATGACTTAGCCTGTGTCCTCACTGCAAAGTAGGCAAATTTCCAGCCCAAATGAAAGCTGAGCTCCAGCCTAAACCGCCAACTAGCCCAGCTGGAAAGCACCACTTAGCTCAGCTGAGAGGGTTGTGTGTGTGAGAATGGGAGGTGGGTCAGGGCAATACCTGGATAAGAGCCTGGGCTAACTCTGCAATGAAGACATAACTTCAGTCTTCTTTTGATAAACTAAACAGATTGAGCTCTTTAAGTCTCTTACTGTACAGCATTTTCTCCAGCCCCGAATAATGTTTTGTGGCTCTTTTCAGCACCCTCCAATTTTTCAACTGTTTTTTAAAATGTGGACACCAGAACTGGATGTAGTAATCCAATATTGGTCTCATCCAAACCACATACAGAGGTACAATCATCTCCCTCCTTCTACTCCCCCTATTTATACATCCAAGGATCACATTAGCCCTCTTTGCCACAGAATTGCCCTCAGAGCTCAGCTTGGGTTGCTTTTGCACTATGACCCCTAAATCTTTTTCAGAGGCTCTGCTTTCTGTAGGGAGAGCCTGCATTCCCTGTCCCTAAATGTATAATTTTGCATGTGGCTGTACCTAGATTGTGCCGTATGACTGTCCTGTCGTCCTCCAGTATTTACCACTCCACCAATCTGTCACCCACAGGTAGGAGGAGAGGCAACTGAAGGCAGACACAGCCAGGAAGACAAGATTCATCAACTCAATCTTTCATATGAGGCAGTGTTAGGTTAAGAATTAGGATTCCATAGAATAAAATGTCATTCATACATTTTGTTTTTTTATACAAAATATTAGGTAGTACAAATGCTTCCTGCTTTCAGTTGTACGACTGTTCCACCATCTGTTCCCTCACATACAGAATCAGCCAGAGTGGCTAACGCACAACAGTACTGCTCACCCTCACACCAGTCAGTGGAAAAATCAAGTCAACCAATAGAACAATTCTTAATTTAAGGGAAAAAGACCACCTCCCCTGTTTGAATTAGAAGAGTTTTAGATGAGAAGCGTTTGTCAACTTGTCCATTACTACTGCATTGCAAGATGGCCTTGTATCAAGCTCTGGACTCGAGATAGAATAATTTCATTGGAGCTGCTGCAGTCTTCTGGCCCATATGGTGGGTCGATAGTTAATACACCTGCCACACACAGTGTTCTTTGTGACTCGCCTTGTTCTGTTACAGGGATGTGATTGGTCTCCAGCCAGGTCTTCAGGCTGCTCTTCCTCTTCACCAGTTCTTCATGGCCATAAGCTTTGCTCTCTTCTGGCATGAATAGGTGAGCAAGCCGCTCCTTCATTTCATCATCTCCTTCATTCACTATTTCAACTTTCTGTACAGCGTGACCCAGGATGACTGAGACACACACTTTTCCATCCTCCACGAGCTTCACTAGGACAACACTGCCGGGAAAGAAGACATATATTGAATGATAAGTCATTAACTAGAAAAAAGACAGTGAGAAATCTAGGCCGTGTTGCTCAAAAATGGGTGCTTAGAATTACGTTAGTAAATACATAGCCAGATTTCCAAAATTTGAGAACTCAGGAGTTCTCATTAGAAGTCACTTTAAAAATCATGCCACATAATCAGGAAAATTTCAGACACCTGTTTTTGAAAATCTTGGATATATATATATCTATATATAGATATAGATATATAGATATATATATACACACACACTACATAGCAGAATATTCCATGCAAAACAAAAAAAATTCATACATTGGGCTGGGAAATCAAGTATTCCAGAGTCAGGCTGGAAGTGCAAACTTGACACAGGGTTCCTGAGTGGCCAGGAATATTATACCCTAGTCTATTTAACATCTTGCAGGGTGAAGGCCAGAACATAGAATTCCACACCTTAATTACCATGTAAATAGATGAGATAAATTCATCACCATTAAGGTGCTTGCAGAGGAGAGATTCTGCCTTTTTTGCTTGTTTATTATATAACAGGTGCCAGAATGCTTTTTGGTGGGGAAAAAAAAAAAAAAAAAAAAGAGAATGGGAGAGGAGGTCTGTTTGTTTGTACATTGGAAAATCAGGTTTCATTTCCTCTGGAAGACTCCCTTGGTGACTGGCAGTGCAGGGAGAGGACATCACTGTGGACAGTAGAGATAAAGCCTGAAACTATGTCTACACTGCGCATCTTACAACGGCATGCTGTTGTAAGGTGCGCAGTGTAGCTACTCTGTCTCCTGGCGACAAAATAAAACCATTCCGAACGAGGGGCTGTAGCTTCATCAATGGGAGAGCAGCTCCCGCCAAGAAAACGGCTGTCCACACAGGCACATTTCGTCGTTAAAACTTTTGTCGTCCAGCGGAATGTTTGTTTTTTTTACACCCCTGAGCAACAAAAGTTTTAATGACAAACTGCAGTGTAGACATGGCCTGAGTGATTGCAATGGGAAGGAATTTAGGGTGGGAACCACAAAGTGATTGAAGGCACAGCTACACTAGAGAGTTTATAGCAGCACAGATGTAGACGCACCGCTGTAAGCTCTCTAATGTAGCTGCTCTAAGCCGACGGGAGAGAGCTCTCCCAATGGCTTAACTACTCCAGCCCCCGCAAGAGGCAGTAGCTGTGTTGGCAAGAGAAGCTCTCTCACTGACATAGCACTGTCCACACTGGTGCTTCTGGCGCAGTAACTTATGTCGCTCAGGGAGGCGATTTATTCACCCCCTTGAGCAACATAAGTTATGCTGACATAAGCTGTAGTGTAGACGTAGCCTGAGGCATTGCAATGCTGAGCATCACAGATACATCTTTTAGGCACCTAGAAAAAAAATCATGGGAACAATGCTGCAATCCACAAAGCCTGAGTCAGACACCTAGGGTCCCTATACAATCAATGGGGAGAGAGAGATGACTCAGAATGGGAGCCACAAAAGCCAGCATGCTAGGCAGCTCCCCACCTAAGCTAGCCAATGGGAGATGCTGACCAGAGAGGTGTGTGCTAAGCCCTTGTTCCTCTCTCAGGAAGAGGTGCTTGGTCTACACTTGTCGAGCTAGCTACTGCCTCTTGGAGAGGGAGATTAACTACACTGACAGAAAACCCCCGTCGATGTGAGAAGCGTCTATGCTGTGGCGCTACAGTAGCAGCACAGTAGTTGTGCCACTATAGCATAGACATGACCTAAGTCTCTGCTTAGCAATCCATAGATGGGAACTGGTCTCCTAGCGTCAAGCAGCTTAGGCGCCTGAGCCTGCCCACCTTGCAACATTTAGTCCCGGGGGTAGAGCAGTAACCTGTGATGTGGGAGCCCCAGGTTCAACTCTCCTCTCTGTGCCTGAGGGGGAGAAAGGATTTAAACAGGGGGCTCCCACCTCTCAGGAGAGCGCTCATAGCACCGGGCTATGGGATAGTCTGATGTGGGGCTCCTTCAGGGCAGGTCTACTCTGAAAACACTACATCACGCAGCTGCGCCGATGGAGCTGTGCCTCTGTAGCACTTTAATGAAGACGCTCTACGCTGATGGGAGAGCCCTCTCCCGTCAGCATAGTCAATCCACTTCCCCGAGAGGTGGCAGCTCTGTTGATGGGAGAAGCTCTCCTGCTGTCATGGCGCTGCCTACACCGGGGGTTGGGTCGGTGTAACTACAGTCACTCGGGTGTGGATTTTTCACACCGCTGAGTGACAATTATACGATTATCAGTCTGTAGTGTAGACTAGACCCATGTCTCTCCTGTTGAAGCAGTTCCACTCTGGATAACTAATGACAGAGTGATTGGAGCAGGGGGGTTGGACCCTGCATCTCCCACCTCCCAAGTGGGTGCCCTAAGCACTGGATACAGAGTCATTCTCTCTCTCCGGCCCAGCAACTTTCCACTGTGGAGATGTACATAAATAGTCACTGGGTGACGAGTGGGAATGACTCTATAGTTCAGTGCTTAGGGCACTCAGCTGAGAGGTGGGAGACCTGGATCCAGTCCCCCTGCTCCGCTATTTACCCAGAGTGGAGCTTCAATGGGAGAGACTGAGAGGATCCCATCAGACTATCCTGTAGTTCAGTGGTTAGAGCACTCAAAGGATTTCAATGGGGGCTCCCACCTTTCTCCCCCTCTGGTAGAGGGGGGAATTGAACCTGGGTCTCCCACATCCCAGGTGAGTGCTCTAGCCACTGGACTAAAAGTTACAGGTGGGGCACTACCACCATTTCCTCCTCCAGCCAGATTGTGAGTTAGACCTGACCTGGTAGGCAGGCCCTGAGCACACCTACCAGAGTGGGCCCCACCCACGATATAAGTGTTTTGCCGCTTATCTTTTCCCAGTTTGTGAATAGCTCTGGGTCTTAGGTCAGAGATAGGCATCTGGGCACCTAGAGGGAGGCAACTGTGCACATGCCCAGCGGCAGAAACAGATGCCTAGCCAACTTCTACCCTGAAAACGTAGGCACCGAGTTTAGGTGCCTGTGGGGTTCGGCGGGAGTTTTGAGGAATGCATTGGAGCCAAAACTGGGATTTAGGCACCTAAACCCCAGATGTAGGCACCTAAGTACCTTTGTTCATCTAGGTCTTGCTAGTTAAAAAACAAGTTTTAAACATCTATTCAACTCAAATCTGGCCAACAGCTGGGGGGGGGGAAATCTTTAACTGACTCAGGCTCCGGGCCAGTCAGTTAGTGGCTCAGAGTGCTGCCTTCCCAGCTCTGATCTCTAAAGAGTCCCACAACAAATGCAGTGAAGAAAATATTTAGTCTTAGAAATATCAAGTAAGTTTGTGTGGAGAAGGGAGACAATCATGGAGTTTTTTCCTACCTCAGGGGAAAAGGGCAGAAGCTATTTTTCTTCTTTGCCAGTCACCTGTCAGGAGAACTCTACGCTAGCACGGTCACAATTAAGCGATAATCATTACCATTCACTGTTATTTGACTATGTTAGTTTCCTGGAAAATGCCCCACTAAAGAAGATGCCCAATTTAGCCTGGCCCAATTAGCCAACTAGCCTGGGCTAGTCTAAATTTCCACAGCCCCTTTCATACCAAACTGCTTTACAAAGGATACAGATGTAAGACCACAGCATTGCAGCCACCTTGAGGGGGAGGACAGTCACCAGTGGGCACAGGAAACACAGCATTGGTGAGTGGAGGGCAGGGCTGGGCTAAGCAACAGCAGTGAAGCAGCAGCTCTCTACTCTTTCACAGCACATTGTGGGCTCCAATGTCTCATACAGAGTAGACAGCCTCCTCCATCATTCATTGTCTGAACAAATTCAAAGCTAAATGCACGGAACTCTACTTATCTACACTGAGAAGCAAGGGCTATGCCAGCCCAGCCTCGAGTTCAGCCTGTAGCACCAGGCACACTCAGTGTTTCAAACCTAACATTCAGACCCCTATCTTACAAGTCTGCAAGAGCTAAAGTGCTACTCACTGTACTTTCTCAAAATGTTCCTGCCGGATATCCCCACCCGCATCCCCCACAGCCCCAATTCCTTCTCAATGCATACTCAGAGCCTTGCACCCCACCCTTGCTCTAGTTCAGCATAAAGCAGAGCTAAAATACGGGGAAGAACGTTTGTTCTCATGTGCAAAGCTGCACCAAGATGCAAAGACCCTAATCACTTGTAGTGCTTTATATTTTCAGAGGAACAGAACTCCATTGAGCAGCCTTACAAATCTCTATAAGGGACAATTCTCAGGCACACTGCGGTGGCTGCTTTAGATATGATGGAGCAAGCTCTTAAAACTTCTGAATACTAAGGTATCCAAGAAGATCATAACAGGACCAAAAGAAGAGTCTGCTCTGATTAGTCTCCAAGCACAGACTACCTCATTCTTAACTTATCTCCAAAAACACAACCCTAGGAGATGTACATAAGCATCTAGTATCAGGGCCGTCGATTAATCACAGTTAACTCAAAAAAAAATTAATCGCAGTTTTAATCGCACTGTTAAATAATAGAATTCCGTTTGAAATTTATTAAATATTTTGGATGTTTTTCTGCATTTTCATATATTGTATTGTGTTGTAATTGAAATCAAAATGTATATTATTTTTGATTACAAATATTTGCATTGTAAAAATGATAAACAAAAGAAATAGTACTTTTCAATTCACCTCATACATGTATTGTAGTGCGATCTCTTTATTGTGAAAGTGCAACTTACAAATGTAGATTTTTTTTGTTACATAACTGCATTCAAAAAACAAAACAATGTAAAATTTCAGAGCCTACAAGTCCACTCAGACCTACTTCTTGTTCAACCAATCACAAAGACAAACAAGTTTGTTTACACTTGCAGGAGATAATGCTGCCCTCTTCTTATTTACAATGTCACCAGAAAGTGAAAACAGGCATTTGCATGGCACTTTTGTAGCTGGCATTGCAAGGTATTTACGTGCCAGATATGCTAAATATTCGTATGCCCCTTCATGCTTCAGCCACCATTCCAGAGGACATGCTTCCATGCTGATGATGCTCATTAAAAAAAAATGCGTTAATTAAATTTGTGACTGCCCTCCTTGGGGGAGAATTGTATGTCCCCTGCTCTGTGTTTTACCTGCATTCTGCCATATATTTCATGTTATAGCAGTATCGGATGATAACCCAGCACATGTTGTTCATTTTAAGAACACTTTCACTGCAGATTTCACAAAATGCAAAGAAGGTACCAATGTGAGATTTCTAAAGATAGCTACAGCACTCGACCCAAGGTTTAAGAATCTGAAGTGGCTTCCAAAATCTGAGGGGGACGAGGTGTGGAGCATGCTTTCAGAAGTCTTAAAAGAGCAACACTCCGATGCAGAAACTACAGAACCTGAATCACCAAAAGAGAAAATGAACCTTCTACTGGTGGCATCGGACTCAGATCACGAAAATGAACATGTGTCGGTCCGCACTGCTTTGGATTGTTATCGAGCAGAACCCGTCATCAGCATGGACGCATGTCCCCTGGAATGGTGGTTGAAGCATGAAGGGACATGTGAATCTTTAGCGCATCTGGAACGTAAATATTTTGCGACACCGGCTACAACAGTGCCATGAGAACGCCTGTTCTCATTTTCAGGTGACATTGTAAACAAGAAGCGGGCAGCATCATCTCCTGCAAATGTAAACAAACTTGTTTGTCTTTGCGATTGGTTGAACAAGAAGTAGGACGGAATGGACTTGCAGGCTCTAAAATTTTACATTGTTTTGTTTTTGAATGCAGTTTTTTTGTACATTTGTAAGTTCAACTTTCATGATAAAAAGATTGCACTACAGTACTTGTATTGGGTGAATTGAAAAATACAATTTCTTTTGTTTTTGTTTTTACAGTGCAAATACTTGTAATCAAAAATATAAAGTGAGCACTGTACACTTTGTATTCTGTGTTGTAATTGAAATCAATATATTTGAAAATGCAGAATGCATCCAAAATATTTAATAAATGGTATTCTATTATTGTTTAATCGCACAATTAATCACAATTAAAAAAAAATTTGTGATTAATTTTTTTTAATCCCTTGACAGCCCTAATTATTATTATTCACATTTATTACACTAATGCCCAAGAGCCAACAAGGAATGGGGCCCCATTTTGCTAGGAACCGTAAAGGCACAGAGTAGTAGACTTTCAATTCCCAACTAAATAATAATGCAAAGCCCTTATGTTGAATTTATGCATCCTGTCCCCTCTGGTACATTCTTTCTTTAGCTAAAACACTTTGCTTGGATATCAACATCCCCTTGCAGTGTTTTCAGCCTAAAATCACTTGTGCTAGCCCATGAGAACAGAAACTAAACTGATTTATCTACTTCCATTGTCCAAGATGAGTGAAATACAAAAAAACAAAGCATAGTGTAAAGTTTGATTTTTTTAAATTATCTACAGCCCCAACTGCGATCTGCATTGGTGCAAATCAGTTCACCCTATGGATTACAATATAGCACTGGGGCTTTAGGGGATACTTAACAGGAAAATAGATTGGTATTTTTAAGATGTTAAGCTCTCTTGAATATTTCCCCTTGGTTTTCTCTTGGATGTGACGAAGGCCAAATGCATTCTATATTTAAAAACACAGCACTACACAGAAGCAGTGATGATGTTTTAAGAGTGCTTAAAATGCACAGCAAAATTGGCATGAATCAAGAGCAACCAAGCTCCTGGGTTCCATCTGTTCCCCAAAACTATTAGTCTCTCAAATTAGATGACCATTTGAAATCATATGAGCAATCCTTATGACTCCTAGCATCCCCTTCCTCTTGGCTCTGCTAATTGGCACAGATATAGAATTATGGACCAAAGTCCCAGTGTGCCATTTCTGCTCCAAACAAGTTTGCTTCAGATTCAGTCTTTCCATATCAGATCACCATTCTCTTTGTTATAAGCAAATAACAGCTCTGTACTTACTTTGCAGAAACTGGGTCAATTGTTAAGACCCATCCTTTGTATTCATGTTTCTCAGCAGCTGTGACTTTTACTTCTTTGTTCACATAAGTCTGCCACTCTAAAGGACTTTTCCTCTGCCATTCACTCATATTTCCCACTCACTGAACCTAAAGAGCAATCAGTGTAGTTATTAGCAACAGCAGATGCCTCGACTCCAACCCTTTGTACCAGCATTGACTTTGCCTCCTTTTTCTGTTTAATCATCTTAGGCCTGGTCTACACTACGATTTTAGTTCGAATTTAGCAGCGTTATAGCGAATTAACCTTGCACCCGTCCACACAACGAGGCCATTTAATTCGATTTAAAGTGCTCTTAAAATCGGTTTCTGTACTCCTCTCCGACGAGGGGAGTAGCGCTGAAATCGACATTGCTGGTTCGAATTAGGGTTAGTGTGGACGGAATTCGAAGGTATTGGCCTCCGGGAGGTATCCCACAGTGCACCATTGTGACCGCTCTGGACAGCAATCTAAACTCGGATGCTCTGGGCAGTTGGACAGGAAAAGCCCCGCGAACTTTTGAATTTCATTTCCTGTCTGCCCAGCCTGGTGAGCACAGGTGACCACACAGAGCTGAACAGCACAGGTAGCCATGCAGTCCGAGAACCGCAAACGAGCACCAGCATGGACCACACGCGAGATACTGGATCTGATCGCTATATGGGGAGAGGATTCCGTGCTCGCAGAACTGCGTTCCAAGAGACGGAATGC
>QXTE01000187.1:877968-1026899 GCA_003942145.1 Platysternon megacephalum
TCTCGTCGCCGCGCTGCCGTAGCCGCCTCCTCCTCGCCTGGCTTTTCTGGTCCTGGTTGAGCATAAACTGCACTATAATGCGCGTGGTGTTTACAATGTTCATGACTGCAAACTTGAGCTGAGCGGGATCCATCCTTGCCGAGGTATGGCGTCCGCTCAGTTCAACAAGGAAAAAAGGCGCGAAATGGTTGTCTGCCGTTGTTTTCACGGAGGGAGGGGGAGGATGTTCCCAGAACCGCCCGCGACAATATTTTTTGTCCCATCAGGCATTGGGATCTCGACCCAGAATTCCAATGGGCGGGGGGGACTGCGGGAACTCTGGGATAGCTATGGGATAGCTACCCACAGTGCAACGCTCTGGAATTCGACGCTAGTCTTTGTACATGGACGCGCACCGCCGAATTAATCCGCTTACTGTGGCCGCGTACAATCGAATTTATACAATCGGTTTCATAAAATCGAATTCTGTAAATTCGAACTAATCCCGTAGTGTAGACGTACCCTTAGTCACTTCTTACATCATATTTTAATGAAAAAGTCAATTAAAAACACTTCCATTTCCTCCCTCATTTGTTGTTTTTAAAAGGTGCACACAGCTTAAAAATATATATATATATATATTCCTAACCTACGAAAATGTGTACCTTCTATTGTCATATGTAACCACTGAGATGACTATGTACCTTCTACTATTGGCCCAAGTAACTCTTACCATCACGGTCACTGAGAAGAGCAGAAAAAGATTGTTTCACTTTACAGCGGGCTTTTGAGCACCCTTTGTGCATGGCCACTCTCACTACTGTGGGCAGTGCCTTTGCTTTCCAGCCTCATGTGCTAGCTGATGACATGGATGGATGACTTGAGGATTCCCTGTTCTGTTCATTCCCTCTGGGGCACCTGGCATTGGCCACTGTTGGAAGACAGGATCCTGGGCTAGATGGACCATTGGTCTGACCCAGTATGGCCGTTCTTATGACATCATTCTTGTGCCCTGCCATGGGGAGAGCTCAGATATATACATACTCTTCCTCAAGCCTTGCCAAAGGACATTGATCAGAAACAACAGCACAGTGGCTTCTGTGTCTCAGTTGGGAGCAGGAAGGCATCTCCTTTTCCCAGGACCCACACAGAGCTTAGTGGAGGGTGGGAGAGGGAGAGGAGTGTACAGGACTGAGTCCAAAGAGCCCGGGGAAGCCCATTTCTTCATTGCGCAGAGGCAGGGAGCACTGGGAGTCTCTTCCACTTCCTGTCCACTGTGTTTGGGGGGAGGAAAGCACCAGCAGGCAGGAGAGTCCTTCACTTCCTAGACCCCTCTGCATGGATCATGGAACCTGCAGTTCACCCTCTGCTTTTCTGAACCCGTGCTCTATTAGAGCACAAGAACGGCTATATTGGGTCAGACCAAAGATCCATCTAGCCCAGGATCCTGTCTTCCAACAGTGGCCAATGCCAGATGCCCCAGAGGGAATGAACAGAACAGGGAATCATCAAGTGATCCATCCCCTGTCGCCCATTCCCAGCTTCTGGCAAACGGAGGCTAGGGACACCATCCCTGCCCCTCCTGGCTAATAGCCATTGATGGATCTATCCTCCATGAATTTATCTAGCTCTTTTTTTAACCCTGTTATAGTCTTGGCCTTCACAACATCCTCTGGCAAAAAGAGTTCCACAGGTTGACTGTGCATTGTGTGAAGAAATACTTCCTTTTGTTTGTTTTAAACCTGCTGCTTATTAATTTCATTTGGTGACCCCTAGTTCATGTGTTATGAGGAGTACATAACACTTCCTTATTTACTTTCTCCGCACCAGTCATGATTTTGTAGACTTCAATCATCCCCCCCCGCCCCCCGTTAGTTGTCTCTTTTCCAAGCTGAAAAGTCTTATTAATCTCTCCTCATATGGCAGCCATTCCATACCCCTAATAATTTTTGTTGCCCTTTTCTGAACCTTTTCCAATATATCTTTTTTGAGATGGGCGACCACCTCTGCACGTAGTAGTCAAGGTGTGGGCATACCATGGATTTAGAAAATATCATATTGCCTCTGTATGTCTTATTAGCTATCCCTTTCTTAATGATGCCCATTATCCGGCATGTAGAGCGCAGAGCCCCACTCAGAGTTTGTGCTCCACGCTGTACAGAGGAAGATTGTCCCTGCCCTACAATCTACGTTTACAATCTAAGGCCCTCAGTCTCGCAAAGACACTTGTTTTTAACTTTAGGCGGACGCTATATTCAATAGGACTATTCAGGTGTGCAAAACTAAGCCAGTGTGGAACTGTTCACAGGATCCCGGCCTGTTAGTGTGTCTCTGCACTGCACATTCTGCCGGTTGCAAAGGGTCCTTGCTGTTCTGCTCTGTGCATGCACTCATTCTCACTTGGAAACAAGCTTGTTTCCATGAGCCTGCTCTCCACCACAGGCCAACAGAAAAAGCAGACTGAGACCCCTGCTCAAATCTTTATTGCCACTGAATTGCACTTCCTGCAGCAGACAGCCACCCTAATCTAGGGCAGTGTACTCTGCAGCACTAAACCCCCGTGAAGCCAGCCAGACGGCCACGCTTGTGTTTCACTTACATGCAACAGTGCTGAAGCGAAGAGCTGGCTCACAGTCACAGGCAGCAACACCACCCCCGAGCCCGGAAACGCATGGCCACGGGTGCAACCCGGCGCGCTTTGCTCAGAGACCTCATTTCCTGGCCCCAGAAGCCCCTGTTCTGTAGTTCCCAGTGATCCTGTGAGAGTGCGATCGCTTTCCTCGTTGCTGGAGTAGCTCACCTGCTTCCGCTAGCTCATAGGCAATTGAACATTTAATACATTACAGGGATTTGTACTAAAATAGGAACGTGCTCAGCATCTGTCTTCCTAGAAAACTCCACGTATTCCAGCCCCCCTGGGGTTTTTTCAACTGCAAATTTCGGTTTCAATAGCTTGGAAGCAACGTTTGACTACAAAACCTTCTCTCACAAAAACATGCGTGTATTTGGGATGTTTTACAAAATGGACTGGATGCATATTACCAATAAACGGGGGGACTGCATGAAATATATCTAAATCATGATGCTTTTTATTTCCAATTTCCATGAGATTTAAAGAAAATGCAGTATTTTTAGGTGTAGACAGTGTTGCCAACCCAGAACATTAACAAATCACAAGTCAAGGCCAGAAAAAGCATTAGTTTGGCTTAATAATCAGGAGTTTGGGTGTTTTGTTTTTTTAAGTTAGGCTATTTTTATCTCAAAAATAGTGAGATTGTATTGAGATCTACTCATGAAAAGGGCTACATAAGAGCTAGGTGGTATTATTATTTGCCTTCTGCACATGGGTCACATTTACAAACTGTTCTCTGTAACTATGAGAGCTAGAAACACACTTTTAAAAAAAATTAAAATGCAGAGATTCTTCCCAAATCACTTGCCTCCAGGAGCTGGGTATTTAAGGAAAACCTCAAATATTATGAGAGTAGCAACACTGAATATGGTACTTGACTTTTGATGGGAAGTCAATCATTATTCTCTCAATTTCTAAGTGTTTTAATAAGATGTGAGTTCCCAGCAGTGTACACAGGAATAAAAAAAATTGGCTGCTTTTAGAGGGGTACTTTCTGTACTTCCCGTGGCCGGAGGAGCTGCATCTCCCCCTCCCCACCACCACCTGCAGCCAGAGCAGCTAGCTCTCCCTCCCTCCTCTCACAGCTGTCATCTTCCGCCCCTGCTCTGCAGCCCCATCCCCTGCCCTAGAGGAGTTCAATCTGTGCCCTTGCTGACGGGGGGGGTGGGGTGGGGGGCCTGTGCCCCTGCTTACCACCCCCTCCCCCCCACACACACTCGACACTCCCGTTTTGGTATTGTTACGACTGTCACTTCCCAGACAAGGTCCTGCAAACATGCACATGCTTAACTTTACTGCCATGAGTAAGCCCATAGGGCTACTCACAGTAGCAAAATTAGGCACGTGCATAAGTGTCTGCATGATCTGGGGCTAAGTGTGGTCCTGTGCTACAGTGGGGCGGAATAGTTTGGGATGAGACTAGCTCACTGTTTAACAGCTACTTTTTCCTGAATGCTCTAAAATCCACATGCCGAGTCAGATTGCCTTGGTAAGTACCTCAAGTATTAGTGGCCCAAATCTGAAGTCATTTGAGCAAGGGTTCCCAAGATACTGCCCCCTGCCCCCATTAAGAAAAATCACATCAACACCACGTTATAGAGACAAAGTGGGCGAGGTCATATCTTTTATTGGACCAACTTCTGTTGGTGAGAGACACAAGCTCAAACTATGGCCTTGATCTCCCATAAACCGGTATCATCAGTTTGGGATTGATCTCAGCACCAGTGTCTAGCATCAACAGCCCATTGGGGAATCAATATTTTAAAAGCATGAAGCAGAACAGAGATCAGTTGCAAGCCAGAGTGTTTGCAGGCAGCATAACGCCAGAAGAATTGGGTGGCTTTGGCCATTGAAGCAGTACCCACATCCTGGGAGTTCAAGTCTTGTCCTTGGCAGCACTTTGGGAATGTGTGCTGAGGGGGCAGGGAAGCCTGCACTGTAGCAGCTTGTGCTGCACCTGTTCTGGAGATAAGTGGAGACTTCAGATTCAGGGCGGCCAGGAGCACTAAATATACAGAATATTGGTTTTTAAGGAAAAGCTCCTTGAGAAAGTGAGTTGTACACATTCATTACTCACTGTCTGCATTCTGCAGAGTCTCTCTGGAAGTTTTGCCCTGAGAACAGTGTTTCTGGTTTAAGAGCTGATGTTTCAAAGTGCTCAACCATCCATATGCTCACTTTTAACTTGAGGAGTATTGGCAAGGAAAATAGCCTTAACTAAATAAAAGGACGACAACAGAAAGGAGGAGGTTTGGGGTAACTGATCATACCTCCTGCTCATCACCTATTTCCTAAACAATGGGATTGAGTGTGATCAAAGAAAAGCAAGTGGTTACAACTGGTCTACACTGGGAAGGTAGGTCAGTATAACCGTGTCGCTCAGGGGGGGGGGGGTGAAAACCCCACATCCATAGGGATGCCCTTCAGCCGACCTACCCCTGGTGGTGTGGACAGCGCTAGGCCGAGGGGAGAAGATTATCAAGGCCCATTAACGTTAAATGAGTCACACTAAACGCCACCCCCCCGGCTCTGCTGCCCCTCATCCTGGGGCCCAGCCCCGCCCCACAACCCCTCCTCCCCACTGCCCTAGGGCCCCGCCCCTCAACCCCTCGCCCCCCCCACTGCCCTAGGGCCCCGCCCCACAACCCCTCGCCCCCCCCGCTGTCCTAGGGCCCCGCTCCCATCCTGGGGCCCCACCCCACAACTCCCCCCCGCTGCACTAGGGCCCCGCCCCTCTGGGGCTATAGGCCCCGCCCCGCCTCCATCCTGGGGCCCAGCCCCACAAAACCCTCCACGCTGCACTAGGGCCCCGCCCCCAGTGGGGCACTCCAGGGGCCCAGCCCCCACCCTTGCTGAGCGGCCCGTGACACCTCAGGCCGGAAGTTCCGGGCGCTCGCGCGCCGCCGCCGGGAAAACAGGCCGGATGCACTACGGCGCGTTACTATAGAAACCAAGAACAACAAGGAGTCCGGTTCCACTTCCCGCTTTGCCTCAGCCGGCGCGCACAAACGGGGGGGGGAGAAGAGGAGCGGAGACGTGCGCATGCGCAGTCGCTCTCAGGGGCTCCCGGCGCATGCGCGCGAACGGCCTGGCGCGGAGCTGCAGCCGGAGCCGGGACGATGTCTCGCTACGGGCGCTATGGAGGCGGTAGGTGCCGGGCCGGCTGTGGAGGGGCCGCGGCCGCTTTTTCGCAGCTCGGGGCCCAGGGGAGTGGCCTGCGCGGGGCTCGCTGGGGCGGCGCCATTTTGCGCAGGTCGGGCCCGGCCCGCGGCTCGTCGGGGTCGGGCCCGGGCCGCGGCGGGAGCGCCGGGCTGCGGGAGGGGTGGGTGGAGCGCTGAGGAGCGAAATGGAGGCGGTGTCAACGAAGATGGCGGCACCTCAGTGGGGGGGCGGGGCGCCCCCGCGAGCGCCGCCCCAGCACTGCGAACCGGCACACGCCGCCCGGCTGCTACGGAGCATGCGCCTGGGAGCCGGCCCTGGCGCGGCGCAGCGGCTGAAGTAGCCGCCCGCAGCCGGGCGGGGGCAGCAGCGCGCGGGGGAGGCGGGGCGCGGAGGGGTCCGGGCTGAGGCGCGAACAGGCCCGGGGGGGGGGTGTCGCTGGTTCCCCCCCCCGGGCGAGGGGGGCAGAGGGGTCCCCCCGGCAGGGTTCACCGCTCAGGGGAAAGGGGTGTGTGTGTGTGTCCCGGGGTGTCCCTGGTCGGGGTTAACCCCCCCTCCGTTCCCCGGGCTGCATAACGCCTGAGAGCGGGACCCCCGCCCGCCTCAGGCCCGGCCCGGCCGTAATGTGTGACTGACTCCTCTCCGCCCTTCCTGCACCTGGCGCCGCCTCCTCGCTGCCGCGCACCCCCCCTCTCTGCTCCCCGCTCGAGCACTGCACGGGGACAGCAGCGCCTAGTGCTGAATTCCCCCCCCCCCCTTTACAAAGCACAACGTTTGTTCTTTGGGATCGCGGGACGCCAGGGCTGACATTTCCTTGGGCGGTATCACAGCTTCTTCCCTTTAATCCGCCCCGGGGATTGCATTGGCAGGGGGCTGCTCTCTCACTTGCTCCAGGACCCTCATGCTTTTTTCATATCAACACTTGTGTGGAACTTGGTTCCACACGATTCACTACAGGCCGGATTTGCAAAGGTTGAAAGCCCCTGGATGCTTTTGAGAAGCCCACTAGTTGCCTAAATACCTTTCAAAAACCTGGCCCTCAGGGTACTATGCTATTGTGTATGAAATCTTTTTTTTTTAAAGTTACATATAGGTATACAACCCCAAGATAGACAACAAGTATTCAAACATCATGAGTCATACACCCACAAAAGTGATGAAATTAAAAATAGGGGTTATTTTAATTTGCCTTTTTGTTTGAGTTATTAGGGTACACTAGCTTCATACTTTCTTGTTGCCTCGCCCAAAGAATTCATATATCTAGAACAGTTGTACATACCTGTAACATTAAATACTGTTTTGGACATCCAGTACTGAGATTCCCTCCCTCCCTTCCCTTATTGAAAACATTAAAAAAAAAAAATCCTTATTTCTGTAAGAATTCCCCATCCTGCAAATGCTGAAATGCACAGTCCCCTTGTTACTTCACTTGTTGCATGCATAAATGTTCCTTTTTCTGCTGCATTGTTTATACTTCCGATTGCATATTTTAATTTCATAGCCTTATGTTTTTCATTCTGACAAGTTTACTGTTCTGCCAGAAATGAAGGCTTTTAAAAAATGAATTACCCTTTTTTATTGGTTGCCTTTTGGTTAAATTAGAGCACTGTCTCCAATAGGTTTTTACAGATGGATAGCGAATCCATGTTGTTTTTAGTTTAAAACAAAAACACACACACCTAAAACCCCACATTTTCTTAACAATGAGGACAGACTTTGATTCTGGCTAGGCTGTTAAATGAAACATTCAGCTCTGCTCCTTTGCCATCAGAGGTACTTGCGTCTATATGTCTGCAGCTCTCCATTTTTGTGGGTGTCATGGAAAACCAGATAAAGCATTTTGAACTAAAGGAATTAATAGGCTTTGTCCCCCTCAATTTGCCTTATCTGCTTTTATTAAGGGAATGTCTAGAGGGTGTGAAATTAATGTGCATATATTACAGCACCATAAAACCCTGTGTGGACATTTTCATTCAAAAGTAAAGTGGCCAGTGTTGACAGTAGCAGTCAGGGCAAACAAAGAAGATTGCAGGAGTCCTTCCCCAACACGCTATTAATAATCAGACCGTTGGCTTGTTTTGAACAGTTTTAAAATTTGATCTAGTCCAGGTTGATCCACATTTTGTATCTGAAGAGTAGGAGTGTAGTACTGGAGTACCTGTCTTAACTTACAGAAAAGCCTTTGCACTATTTCACAGGTATCAATTTTGGACTGATAAGCCACTTACTGAAATGTTAAAGTTAAAAATTTAAGGTGACCTTGCTCCTCCTTTCTGTCCTGTGCGGATCAGGACATCTTCCATGAGCTGGAGAATGAAGGCCTGATAGCATCATGCTAGATCCTGCTGTGCATGCAGCGAGCAGTGGCATAGGTGTACAGGGATCCCATCTCTGAGCAATGCATCTAAAGTGGTGGTACTCTTATCCCATTAGAATTAGCCAATTGAGTCACATGTTTGGTGCTTTAACTGTGAAGATTCCTCCTTAATTTCTGCCTTTACCTGCTCACTACCCCACTATAAACCATATCGTATCCCAGAAAAGTTTGCAACAATACTGCATACATATACAAACAACATCTTTCTTATATTATGATAATACTAATGAGTCTATTATTGTGATACCCACAAAGGTATGAGGACACAGTATGATATTTTTGTTGCATCCTTTCAGCTAACTTAAAACATTGTGATGTTTTTCTTAGCACACGTACAGAGTGCAGAGCTGATCACCTAGCCAGAAACATCCATAAATAGAATGTGGCAGTGTGAAGGATTGGGGGCTGTCTTATAGCACCCTCTTCCAGTTGGGCATAGACTTGCTCAGCAAACCCCTTCCCTGTGGGAATTCTGCCTGGAACCTTCTGAGAGCCCAGGGAGGTAGTGTCTAGCAGGGTTAGTTGTGGTTTCTCTCTGTTATTTCAAATCTCAACAAAACAAGATCTAAAGTTCAAGTCTATCCCTCACACCCATAAGTTCATCAACCCAAAAGTTCCTGGTTCTTACCTCAGAGCCTTTGTGATAAAAGGATTTCCCACAGTTTGCCTTCTGTCTACTTGTTTCTTGGAGTAGTTGTTCTAGCCTCTGGCTGGTATTATAATGCCTCTGCTCCAGTTCCTGCTCTTCCTTTTATGAGGATCAACCAGTTAAGCTGCAGGTGTTTTTCCCAGGTGCAGTGCGTGGGGCTAATCAGCCAGTTGCTGGCCTCCAATTTGTCAAGGTCATTTTGAATTCTACTCCTGTCCTCCAAAGTGCTTGCAACCCCTCCCAGCTTGGTGTCACCAGCACATTTTATGAGCATAACCTCCAATTCATGATCCAAGTAATTAAGGAAAATATTGAATAGTACTAGACCCCGGATCAACCTTTGCAGGTCCACACTAGATACGCCCTCCCAATTTGACAGCGAACCATTGATAATTATTCTTTGAGTATCATCTTTAACCAGTTATGCCCTTGCCTTACAGTAGTTTCATTTAGAACATATTTCCCTAGTTTGCTTATGAGAATGTCATGTGGGACTGTGTCAGAAGCCTTACTAAAATCGAGATATATCACATCTACTGCTTCCCCCCATCCAGTTAGACAGTAATCCTGCCAGAGAAGGAAATCAGGTTTGTTTGGCATGATTTGTTCTTGATAGGTCCATGCTGGCTATTCCTTATAACCCTGTTATCCTCTAGGTTTTAACCAATTGACTGTTTAATAATTTGTTCCAGTATCTTTCTAGGTATCAAAGTTAGGCTGACTGGCCTGTAATTCCTGGGTCCTCTTTGTTCCTCTATAAAGAGACTTGGGGCTAGATTCACAAAGATTTAGATGCTTCTGTCCCAATTTTAAGTTCCACTGCAATTCCCAAAATCTCGCCAAACCCTTTAAGCACTCGGTTTCTATATTCTCAGGGTAAAGTTCCTTAGGTGCCTACGTGTCTACCTTTAAGCATGCGCACTGCTGCCTTACTCTAGGCATCTGGATACTTATATCCCACCTAAGCCCCAGAGCAATTCACAAACCAGGGAAGATGGTGGGAGGCAATGCTTATTTTGCATTTGGGCCTTATCGTGTAGTTGTGCTCAGAGGCTGCCTACTGGATTAAGTTACAAGCTACTTTATTGCTTCTAGCCTAGTGGTTAGTGCCCTTGCCTTGGATGTGGTATACCCAAGTTCAATTCCTCCCTCAGGCAGAACGGGAAAAATGATTTGAATAATGTTTCCCACATCCGAGCTGAGTGCTCTAACCCAGTAGTTCTCAACCAGGGGTATGCGAACCTCTGGGTGTACACAGAGGTATTAACTCATCTAGGTATTTGCCTAGTTTTACAACAGGCCATGTAAAAAGCACTAACTAAAATTTCATACAGACAATGACTTGTTTATACTGCTGTATACACTGAAATGTAAGTACAATATTTATATTCCAGTTGATTTATTTTATAATTATATGGTAAAAATGAGAAAGTAAGCACTATTTCAGTAATAGTGTGCTGTGATACTTTTGTATTTTTTGTCTGATTCTGTAGGCAAATAGTTTTTAAGTGAGGTGAAACTTGGGGATACACAAGACAAATCAGACTCCTGAAAGGGGGGGTACAGTTGTCTGGAAAGGTTGAAAGCCACTGCTCTAACCTCTGATCATGCCCCCTTCTTTGTGTCTGTAGTAATTTACCCCCACACACACACACACACAAGTACATATACAATTTAAAAAAAACAACATGCAACTCTCACTAAATATTAAAAACAGTAAGGCATTGATTCAAACAGAGCCATTTAAATATATAGTAATGTAAATTTTAAGTGAGATTCTGCTTACTTGCATCACACTGTTGTTACTAGTGTGATAGGTGCACCTGTTTTTTGGAGCAGAGCAATTCCATCCTGGGTTGGACACTCGAGACAACTATCTGGAGATCCCCTTCTACCTTCAATTAAATGTGCACACCGCATCGTAGCAAACGGATTAATGTACAGATGGCAACGACTATGGATAATGCTATGCAAGCTAAACAGAAATCCGTCAAAATGCACAGCACCATCTAGAGTCAAATGCACAGCGCCGTCTGAGGACCTGATATGTCTGGAGGAATCAGCTTTGCTAGTTGTTCATTGCTGTGGGTAAAATGTGTGCAGTCATTTTTTCCCCCCTAAAGCTTCTCAATCCCCCCTGCTCCCGAATACATTCTGCGCCCCCCAGTTTGATGGGGACGGGGAAGATGAGAGGTAGAAAGTTGTGACAGGTCTACCCCATCTGTCACAATTTGCTACCTGGGATGGGAGTATGGGAAAGGCAGAGACAACAAATCGTGACGGGCAGCAAAAAAGAACACCTAAGTGTCAGTAACTTCTGCCAGTAGCGAATTGTGATGATAGCAGTTTGTAATGTTACACCGGCTACCTTGCTGAACTGGGGAGACGCTGCGGGTCTTGGGGGGGAGGGGGAGGGCTACTCAGTCACTCAACGATTGTGTGACTTGCTCTTGCAGAGACCAAGGTGTACGTGGGGAACCTGGGCACCGGGGCCGGCAAGGGCGAGCTGGAGCGAGCCTTCAGCTACTACGGGCCCCTGCGCACCGTCTGGATCGCGCGCAACCCTCCGGGCTTCGCCTTCGTGGAGTTCGAGGACCCGCGAGACGCGGAAGATGCAGTTCGAGGTTTGGATGGAAAGTACGAATGTATTGTATTTCTGGTGGCCTTAACTTCTCACTAAGGGTATGTCTGCACTACAAGTGCTACAGCAGCATTGCCACCGCCCCACTGGAGTGTAGACACGTGCTACAGCAGTGATGGGAAGAGCATCTCCATCGCTATAGTAAATCCAACCCTCGAGAGACAAGGACGGTAGAATTCTTCCATAAACCTCATGGTGTTTACTAGGGATGTAAATACCCGTTTAAGCTATTAAAATTATATCGGTTAACAGGTTAATATTTTACATCCCCGGTTGGCACCCCGTCACCACTCCCTCCTGCGCATTGTCATGGCAATGGGAGGTGCAGGGAGGGAGAGACCATCACGTGATCTGGGAGTATTATGGTGGCGGGGAGAACCTGTCAAGTGACTGGGAGGTGTCATGGCGACACCAGTCTCCCCTGTCACGTGGCCTGGTCTCCCTTGGTGCATTCCGGGACTTTGGCTAGTTCCGGTCACGTGCCCCTTGCTGCCCAGCTCCCTGGCCACCCCCTGGGCCAGGAGGCAGCGAGACCTCCCTAGGAGTGGCAACGGCCGGATGTAGGGCCCAGCGCTACCTGGCCCCTCAGCCCGCCGTGCCCGCATCATGTGGCAGCGGCGCCTTGAATAGCCACCCACACGGTAGGCGTCTGGATGGTGTCCAGGGCTCGGCATAGTCTCCCGAGGTGGTGAGGGGTCTTGCGAGGGGCTGGGCCAGCGGGGGGTGGCGGCTGCTCCCCAGGCAAGGGGCCCGTGTCTGTGGAGGATGCCATGTGCCCGGACGGGGTTGCTGTGCTGGCTCCTGGTGGGGAGCGAGGCACCCAGCCCTGGGAGCTGGTGTTGATAGCCCGAGAGCACAACGCGTTCCAGCCGCCGCCAGTCCCCGCTGTTCCGGGCTCTCAAGCCATCGCCGTGCAAGGGCAGCTCGGCTTGTCCTGCCCTGGGTGCTGCCGCTGAGTGGAGAGCAGGATGAGGATAGGGAAGAGCCGGATTTGTTAATGCACACGGTGTGCTCGGACTTGGGAGCAGGGGCAATCTGTTTTAAATGTTAACTGCAATATAGTAACGGTAAGACTAATACTTATCGGTTAACCATTTAACCGTTTAATATTTTACATCCCTAGCGTCTACAACAGGGCTTGTGTAGGCTTAACTACATCTCTCAGGTGAGAACTTTTCACACCCCTGAGTGACATAACTAGGTTGACCTAAGTGTTAGGTGTAGACCAGGGTTTAAAAGATGCAGCCCTTTTACAGCAATGGGATTCTCACATTTTAGTGGTTCTTTAGAGATTGGCTCTTATTTGATAGGCGTTAGATAAGGAAAAATACCAGATTAATTGATATTTTGCATATATCAAATTACAGGGTGATTTGTGGCTCCCGAGTGAGAGTGGAGCTGTCCACGGGCATGCCCCGCCGCTCCCGCTACGACAGGCCTCCCGCGCGGCGCCCCTTTGATCCTAATGATCGATGTTACGAATGTGGCGAGAAAGGTCATTATGCTTATGACTGTCATCGTTATAGTCGTCGAAGGAGGAGCAGGTATGTGTGTGAAAGGAGTGATTGGTTCTTTTCACCAGTTACTGTTGTAGTCGTTATCCAAGAAGAGAATGTTATGCCAGCTTAATTTAACTTTAATGCTGTAATTATACAGGCATATATTACAATTTGTTATTTCATATAAATGTTAATATATTAATAATCAACCTGGTCAAAACCTTTCAGGTTTCTTCGTTTGAGTCAGTCGCCTTGATTCAGAATGTCACGAGCCTTAAGATATGCTGAGGCGCCTTGCAAAATCCGACAATTAAGATCCTCCTAGACCTTGAGGTGATCAGCATAAGAGGCCAGATCCCCTCGAGCCATCTACACCTAGCTTCACCTTATTCTTTAAAGGGCAGAAAATTTGAGACGGTGATCGCCGTAACAGTAAATTTGGCTTTCAATTGGGGCCCCCCCCTCCGGTTTAGAAAGAGGAACACCAGATTGACCACATTCCCACCTAGAAAAATCTTCTTGCGTCAATCAAGCCTCACCCTGGCTCATTTGGCTGTCAGTTTGATCGTCGTTAGATTGAAGAGAACACCTAGATGCAGCGATCGGCTATAGATACTTCTAGATCGTCTAGATCTGCTAGACCTTGGGCCAAAGAGAGTCGACCTGCAAACTTGCAAGGTTTATTTTAATACACATTACAGTGTTTTATATTATAATGTAATTCTAAATGTAATTCAGCTTAACATCTTTTCTAGGTAGTAAAAATACTCAAAGCAAATAGGCCCTGAGTTTTTCCAACTGACAGACACTAATTTTTAGTTGTCTGAAATTTTGACTTCAGCAGAGGCTCACGTGCGCTAATTGCTAAAGTTGTTTTCTAATACTTATTTTTTCTAACCTAACATTAGGTCACGGTCTAGATCTCATTCAAGGTCCAGAGGAAGAAGGTATTCTCGGTCACGCAGCCGAAGCCGTGGTAGGAGGTGAGTTTCAGGCTGTCTTGTGCTTCCCTTTTTTAAGAGAAGTCAAACATTGCATAATTATATTTTTAATTTTTTCCCTGCAGGTCCAGGTCAGCTTCCCCTCGCAGATCCAGATCTGTCTCTCCTCGTAGATCCAGATCAGCCTCACCCCGCAGGTCCCGATCGGGTTCTTTAAAAAGATCAAGGTAATTGTTGTTATGCACAATAACTACCAGATAATGTTTTTATTAAGGTGGTAGATTCAGAACATATTTGTGGGAAGTGTAACTCACCGTGTTTGCAGAGCAGACTCTTTGAAAAGGTCCTGACAACCCTCAAGACCGAACTATAATTCCTTTAAAAGGGCTATGGGGGAATGTATTAACTTTAGTTTCTCTTGAACTAAAGTAGATAATGTAAAAAGAGTTTTCTGAGGGCTTGTTTACACAGAGCAGAAATGTGCAATACTGCGATGTGACTTCTAAAGAGCATTAATATGTTTGTGCGTTAATTGGTCTGGGTAGACCCTGCTGGTGCGCACTAAAGGTTCTCTGGAGTGCTTTAACACAGTGCTGTTTCAAACAAAAACAGGGGTTACACGGACAAATTAATGTGCAGTACATTACCCCACCATGTAGGCAAGCACGGAGCTTTTGGGACTACATGGTTAAAGTTATAGCCTTATTCTGTGTAATCTAGGTGTCTGTTCGGATTGTCCTATGCACCCTGTAGGTCCTGTGATCCTGACCGTTATCTTAGCACCAATCGGCAACAAGGCTACTTTGATAGGCTACTTTAATCATCGTAACACTTAACACTGTCTCCTGGAGCTGGATTGGTTTTGATTAGTTTCTTTTCAAATTTAGATCTAGATCCAGATCACGATCACGATCCAGGTCCGTTACATGGCCAAGAAGCAGGTAAGATCTTGGACAGAATTGATTAAAACAGCTAACTAATAGCTGCAGGCTGAATTAACTTGTGGTCAAATGCATTAATTTTTTTCAATTCTAAGTAAATGCTAGGTGCTGTCTAAACTCCTTTTCCAGCAAGTTTGGGGTATGAAGTGTTCTAAAATTGTACATCACAGTCTTATTTGTAATAGATTTTATTACTTTACCTGCCGTTTTACAGGACACCTTAGGTCCAGATCTGTGATGGTGAACAATAGGCAAACCTTCGGTACATAAACCAGTTGTGACTAGTGTGCATGTATGAGAAACACATCAGTCACCTAAAACTGAAGTAAGTCCTAGCACTTAAATGCACCTTGCCCATTTGAGATCATAATTCCTTCCTGCTTCTAACCTGCAGGAAGTCAAAGCGTACTGTTGTGCTACTACTTAAAGCATTCCCCTCCCAAGGATTCTCCATGCCAGATTCTTGGTATTCTGTAGTGTCCTGGGTATGTGCCCAGGACAAGTGCATGAAAGACTCACCAGTGCCCAAATTCTTGGTTACTGCTGACTCAGACTGTCTGAACGCTGATCTCTGAACGGTACTGGGCAGCGACTGTTAGTTGTGGTACCTGAATTAGATTAAAAGTGGCATAATAGTGTGGAGGATTGTTTTGTACAGAATGGATCATAGGAATTAAATGTCTCAAACCAGATTTAAAGAATTGTGTGTAAAATGTTTCATGCCTGAGTTCTCATTAATACTTCTATAATTAGTAGGTCTAAGCTGCAGTCCATGCATGGGTGTGCCATGGACAACAAAGCTGGCATTCGTGGAGCAGGTCTCTTGCTGTCTGTTATGTAAAGATAGAATTAAAATTTGGGATTACGGATGATGCTGTTCCAGTCTCTGCTCTCGACTACATCTGTTGGTTTTGCTCCCTGTCTCGAAAGGCTGCAGAATTAAAGAAGAGCTCTCTCCTCGCTGCATCTCTTCCATTTCTTCTAGCAGCAGCTGTGTGGGGCATGGTTGTGGGGCGTGTCTAGAGAAAGTAAAGGGAAGCAGCACCTAGAGAGAGTAGGTGGGAAAGCCCCCTGCCTAGAGGGGAGGAAGAGCCCAGTACTGCTGATGGCAAGAGACCGGATCCCTGTTACAAGTGGGAGAGAGGGTGAGAACTTTCTTGGGGAAGGGGAGGATGAAGAGTAGGGGAAGCCCTGCTTGGTAGTGGGGCAGGAGAGGTGAATCCTAACTAGAACCAAAGGAGGAGGTGACAGATAAGAGAGGAGAAATACTGAGTGCAGTAAGATTCAGGAGGAAGTGAGGTGAGAAGCCCTGCCTAGTGGGGGAGGCTGGGGGGGAGAAGAAGTGTGGTGTGCTTTCTCTTGCTGCTAAGGTGGGCTCTTTCTACCTGTTACCTCATAAGTGCCACAGTGAGCCTTAACATTTGTTCCTCTAAGTTCACTTCTCCACTTGGCCATTCTTTTAATCTTCATTGAATCTGCCCAGACTTTAATTGGCATATGCCAATGACGTGCAGAGAACAACTGATCAAGCTCAACTTGCTTGTCAGCGAGGGAGACTCTTGGATAACTCTGCATACCATTGGCTACTGAGTTTTAGCACTGGGTTTGTTTTCTCAGAGTCAGCAGTTTGTTCTCAGATGAAGGGATTACACCTAGAATTCCCATTTTAACATTAAACTTATTCATGGTCTACCTGTGTCACTGTAAGTGTGCAGTTAAGTGCTGAAGCATTGATACTGTTCATTGTGCATGGTAAGCAGACGATTCTCATGGCTTCCTTACCGAAGAACAAAGGGAAGGCTTGGCATTAGAGCTATAAATGTTCTAGAACCAGTTAAACATTCTCATCCTGCTGCTAGTTTTAAAATGTCACAAAATCACACACATTAGGAGAACTTGTTTCTGATGCTGGTTATATTAAGGAGGCACTGCTCTCATGCTAATTCTTTTTGTTGAAAGATTTTCTGAGCCAAGAAAATGGCACAAGCGTTGCCATACTGCAGAAATAGTTAGGGGGAATCAAACACAAATGAATATGAGTGAGCAACTTATATCTGTCTTGAAAACATGCTGGTATATTTCATTACATGAGTATTGATGCATGCTCCTGGGAATGGGCAGCAGTCACTGCAAGATGTGCATCACATGAGATGGAATGCAGAAACTAACTGCTGACACTACTGGGGATTGCTTAAGTAAAGAATAAATATCGGTGCCCTGTTTCAAGGTTTCTGCTTCTGAAAATATCTGAAAGTGACAACCCCAGTGAAGTTCAGCGTATGATTTACTGTAGCAGGCTTCATGCATTATCTTCATAAACTAATTGGCCACATGAGTGAAATTTCATTGTGTTGTGTGTCAAGAAATTCTATGCAAAGGCAAATGTGAGCAACACTTGGTGTGATGAAGCTGGTAAGGAAGGAAGGTTGTGAATTTCTCGATCATAGTGACTTTTGATGATTGAGAGCTCTAGATTCTTACAAGAATTAATATTAGGACTGAGGTGCAGCAGTCTCACTTGGCTAAAGCAGTATTTGTTTCAAAGAAACCAAGTTCTTGGTTCAGAAAGGACACTAAGGGATGCAGTGGTTGAATGACTTGATGTGTTCTGCTGACTGAACTCAATGTAATAGTTCAAGGTTTACCTAAACATAGCGATCACGATCCTGACAACATCAAAGCTTATGAAATGCTGAAAGAGTTGAGGAAAGGCTTGAATACTGGAAAACTAAAATATTATTTGTTGATGAAACTATCTAGAAAATTCATCTACTTTCATGGACAACATTGCAGTGCACTTCAAACTTGTTCCAATGTAGCTGGCATCTTTGGAAGTCTTTTCAGAACAGTTAACTTTCCATAGCTAGAAAACATGTCACACTTTCAGCAGACACTGTTAACCAAGGCTGAAGATTTCAAGTGGCGAAGGTGTTAACATTGAAATGATGATGGTTAAGTTGCAGGAGAGTACTGTCTGGAAAACAGCTTCACTTTTAGGTGGAAGACATCCATCCCAATGGAATCTTGCCAGTTTGGAATACCACACTCAATTGTTTTTGTGAAAACACTAGTCATAGCTTCGATTGGACAATGTACTCGTATGAACTGTCTCAAGTAATAGCTACAATAGGTTGATGAATGATGACTGCAGCATGTGTGGTACTGAATTAAAAACCTGTCTTCTGAAACTTAACTGCAAAAGCCCCACACACGGGTGGGTTTCTGCCTGTCAGTTACTAGCCCTCCACAGTTTTCTTGGCATGTGGTATGAATTTCATTGTCACTGGTTTAGGTAACTTCACCGTACATGCATCCCACTGGTGCCTTGCTGAGCCTTATTTCTCTCCCATTGTAGGTCTGGGTCCCATGGTAGATCTAAATCTGGCTCACCTGCTAAAAGGTGAGCATGTAATGCTGAAACCGGCACTAGACCCTTTAGAAGTCAGTATTGCTTCGTCATGATTCACAAAGCCCTTTGCTTGGACCAATATTTGAAGGATGTTATTGCTAAGTTTTAATAGTTGGGATTTTTACTTCAAAGGTCATGAATATTTAGTGTGATGGGGGGGGGGGTTCCCTACCCCATCTTTTTGTTTTAACTGTTTAGTTTCCACCACAGTACTGATTCCTCTTACTTTAAACTTGTTCCTCTCCTCCACCCCTATATCACAGAATTGTTGTGACAGTTAAATATTGTTCTTAAAACACCTAAAAGGGTTTGCTGCAAAGGCATATCTAGCTCCAGCTGTAGTAGGGATGGTGGGGATTAATTTGATGCCCCTACAAATCCTTGTAAAAGATTTTGGACATGTTGTCAGTGATACCTATATAAAATGCTGACTAAGGTTCTGGAGATTTTCTCACTATTTTTAAGTATGGGAAAAATTGTTTTGTTATAATGTAATGTAACTTTATTAAGTTGTCATTTAGTATTTCTTTCTGTTTTGCAGCCGATCAAAGTCCAGATCTCCCTCTCCAAAGAGAAGGTAAGTTGAATCTTGCTACTCAAGACTGCTGGGTGTAGCACATATTACCATGTCCTGTCATCATTACTGAAAAGTCAGTATTTGCCAGCACTGAAGTTACTGGCACTTTTTCCTTTACTTAACTGTAAGCAGTAAAAGGAATATTTTGGAGAGACTGGGCTTCCTTAATGCATATGACACTGATTACTAAAGTGAGGTGCCCAGAGGTAAACTGCTCCGAAGAAAGTGGGAACATGGTGCACCATGAAGAGCTTGTCTTGGGCTATTTCTGTTGGACTTCCATCCTCTGTAAAGGTTTCATTGAACTGAGATCCATGCAAGAGGATAAGCAAAAGCACATGAAACTTATGGGCAAATAATCACAGGGAGAATCCATTTTAAACAGTCTATTTAAAAACTCCAGTGACTGTAATGAGACTAACTTCTTTTGTAGAAGGTGCAATGGGCTACTTTTGGCTTACAGTTAAACCTTTTTCAGAAGGACTGAACCCAGTTTCTCAAGGGATGTTTGTAGCCAGAGGAAAAATCTGAATAATACTAAGGATAGTGGAAAATGGAAATGGCTCAGAGTAAAGCTGGAAACAGATTAAATGTAAGAAACAAAACAAACTAAAGACTTCTTTTAACAAACACCCATCTGGCTGAATGGACTCAAACTGCTGTCATCCTTGCTGCTGGCAATACCTTAACAAATAGCTGCACAGTCTGCTGTTCCTACATGGTAATAGCAAGATGAAATTCTCGACATTTTCCTTTTGTAGCCCAGATCAGTTCTTATTAGAACTTCTGTATGTTTTTATGCAATTAATCACTAGCCTTGTTTTTTCAATTTTAGTCTGAGCCATTTATAACCATTCTCCATTAACTTGGGTAAGTATGCGCTTCTGAACACTTGGAGACCACTCTTCCAAGCTTGGTAAAAATCTCCCGAGGGAAGGAGTGCATGGGAACTGGAGTAGCTTGTAACATGCCACACTGAGACCTTGTTTGTAGTCTTCCTTTTCCTCCTTACTCTGTTCTTTTCCTCTTATTCTTTTGGACACTTTAGAAAAGACTGTCAAATCTTAAAGATGCATTGTTTATTAATTAAAAAGACTAATGACTCTATAGCAAACTTGAGATTTCTTACATCCTTGAGGATATCGTCTAACAGTGTATGTTTGCAAGGTCTGTTTTAAAAGAAAAACTAACTCATTAACCTCATCAATGCTGGGAGGAAAGGGCTTTCTGGGTGTGGTGGGTGGTGTTGAATCTGCAGTTCCAGATGAATATTGAAGTTACTCCAACTGACTTCTGTTTTCTTTTCACTTTCAGTCATTCACCATCAGGAAGCCCTCGAAGGAGGAGTGCAAGTCCTGTAAGAATGGACTGAAATTTCAAAGTTAACCTTCTGGGAAGAACGTTATTTTGTTTACATTATTATAAGGGATTTGTGGTGTCTTTGATGTAAATGGTAAGGGCTTAGTTCTAGAAGGGTATTTCAATCTGATAACAATTGGCCTGGATCTGGATCATTTAAATTCTGCAAAGTCACATCAGTAGACTAGTGCACAACTTGTTTTGTTGTATGTATTAACATCCTGTGATCTGAAAATGTGGGACTCTTTTATTGACACGTTTTTTATTGCCTCATTGAAATAAAATGTGTATTTCTAACTAAAAACCTCCTTGTGATGCCCTACTGCTTACCATTAGCCTACCCTAAACCAATCATATTCTTCCCAGTTTATTTTAAATAGTCTCTAGTTATGTGAACTTGTTATTGACGTTAAATGGATGATGACAAAATTTTAAACCGTGACTAAAAATCCTTGATATCTCAGTTGCCATAACTTCCTGTAATACCATTTGCATGAGCTCTCTATTCATTGTAATCTTCCAATGTAGAGAGAGTATGAATTTCTAATGTCTAAAGGTTGTTTACAAAAAGTAAAGCCTTTCTTATCACAAACCAGAAGGGCACAAGCACAATATTTGCACTGCAGGTTACCTTTAAATAACGGTTCATGTTCCGAGAGAAAAGGCAGCTATGTCGCTCTTTCTCTACCACACCCCATTTATGGTCAGTTAGTCTAACCTGAGAAAAACTGAACGAAACTGAGAACTGTTCTGCAACACAGGTTGCAATCATAAAGCAGCCTGTATGCTGGTAGACAAAACCTGTTTAGATATTGGTAAAATAAACTCTATAGTCCACATAGCAAATATGTGGTTGAAGAGCTTAAAACGAATCTTATGTGAAACTCCCTAAAGCCTTGTTGGTCTGTAGCCAGGAGTTGCATGGGGATATGGCATTTCATGTCCATAGGTCTTATCTGATTGGCAAAAATAGTGTTAGACTGCCAGATTCCTTCTTAATAGATATTAAAAATCTCCAGGTTTTTTTTAATTCTGGACTACTTTATTTAATGTAGCTAGATGTCAGTTTCAACGTTTAAGGAGAACTGTTAGGGTTTTCTAAACATCCACTGAATTTGAAAGAGCAGATTTGTTTGGGCTCCTAATGAAATGGCTAATGGCAGATTAAAAGTTTACAACTTGTAAAAGCATCAAGTTATTAATGTAGTACCTTAAATAGCAAAATGACCTTTTGGACCAAAAGACAAATTTTGGGTAACCCATAATTTTCAGATAACAGACTTCTCATTTAATGTTAGACTCCACTTATGTCTGGTAGATGTTAGAACCCCTAAGCAGTCCCCACACTCTGAAAATGTCACACTTGGCAGCTTTATTTCTGAAGTGTACTAGCCGCTTCCCTAGCTTTGATGTCTAGTCTTGATTTTTCTGGTGTTTGATTTCCATACGTTCAGTGCATTGTTGCTTAGCAACAGAAGCATCCACTCCCAGTACTAATTATGCTGTGATTAATATTCTCCTAATATCCATAAAACAAGACTGCAAAATGGGGAGCAGGAAATGACAACTTTGTATGATTCTCCTGGAATAATTCAGCAAATATACCCAGAAGCCATTGCTTAGGATGACATTCATCAGTATAGACTGTCCATTGTCTGGCAGTTTTACAGCATAACTAGTAAAAGTGCCACATGGAATGATGCTATTGCATTTAATGAGCTTTCTCTTCTGTACTGTTAAGACAAACCTACTCCACAATAAACATGCAGACTCTAAAATTACTGTACTGGTACATCTCTTCTGTCTCTCCGCTCCTCCAGAGCAGCATAGAAAACAGAGCAGCGGGGACTGCATTTCCTTAGGATTTAAGAGTTTGGTGCACAGTTAACTGTCAGTCATGGGAGTACTTAAGGAACCAGGGTATATGCGGGCAGAACTGTTCCAAAGGGAAGGGTTCCCCCTTCTCTGGTAGGGGGCAGTAGTGCCCAAAGAGTGGGCAGCACAGACTGTAAAGGAGCTGTGGCCAGTGATGTGCTGAAATACAGTGCATCCCTTCTGCAAACAAAAACTGGCAAGTAGTAGAAAACCTTAAGAGCATCTGGTGGTGTGAGCAGCTGGAAATGATGCCAGTCTAGTTATTGCTATTAACAACCATAGCAGTTTAAGGGCTTGTGTACATGAAAAGTTGCATGAGCTTAAGATGTGTGAATTTAAAGCTAGTTAAACCTGTGCAAACTCCTGTGGGGATGCTCCTTGATTCTGATTTGGTGTTAATTGGTTGGGAACAGGTTTGCCCTAAACTGGAATGACAAACCGTTAAACTGAAACTCGTGTCAGCACAGAGCTTTGCTGCACTAGTTTAACACTTTTTTTTTTTGTAGTGCAACTTGCACATGTAGACCAAGTTCAAGAGGAAACTAGCTGCCCAGGAAAACCTGCAGGCTTAGCTGGGAGGAGAATGTTCAGTGGGAGAGAACCAGGCAACAATTCTAGCTAGAAGCAGGGGCTGAGTGGGAATTTACCATGTGTGAGGGAGTTGGGTGAGATATTTTACATTACTGTCATGCTAACATCTGATTGAAAAAGGTAATCGTGTTGATGTAATATACTTAGACTTTGTAGGACAGTTGACTCGGTACTGTACAACATTGTGGTTAAGTTAGAATGATACAAAATCAAAATGGCACACATTAAATGGATTGAAAACTCTCTCGCTAATCAGTAGGGTCCTGTGGGGATTGGTTCTTGGTGCTTTGCTGTTTATTTTTAGCACTGACCTGGAAGAAAAAGCATTGCTGATAATTTTACAGATGACACAAACAGGGGAGTGGTTTGGTAATAATAATGAAGAGGACATTGATAGAGTGCGTTCTGGATTGCTTTGTAAACTGGACACAAGCAAACTATGCATTTCAGCATAGCTATTCACGTAGCTGAAGTCGAAGTATCTTAGTTCGACTTACCTGGCCGTCCTCATGGCAGCGAGTCAACTGCTGCGGCTCCCCCATCGACTCCGCTTACTTCTCCTGCCGAGGTGGAGTACGGGCGTCGATTCGCAGATCGATTTATCACGTCCAGACGAGATGTGATCAATCGATCCCCGATACATTGAACATACCCTTAGGAAGGTTATATTATCACTGTATTTGGCACTGATGTAACTACTACAGGAAGACTGAGTCCAGGTCTAGTCTCCACAATTCAAGAATATTCAAAAATTGGAGGGTGCAGAGAAGAGCTGTGAGAATGATTAAAAAACATGCCTTATAGTGAAAGACTCAAGATGCTCAATCTGTTTAGCTTACTGAAGAGAAGATTAATGGGCAATTTGATTACAATCTGTAAGTACCTGTGTAGGGAACAGAAACTTAATAAAGGGCTCTTCAGTTTAGCAAAGGTCTAACAAGAGCCAATGTCTGGAAGCTGAAGCCAGACAAATTCAGACTAGAAATAAGGCCCACATTTTTAAGAATGAAGGTAATTAACCATTGGAACAGCCTACCAAGGGACCTGGTGGATTCTCCATCACTGGAAATTTTAAAATCAAGATTTGATCTTTTCCTAGTTCAACTATAGCTAGTGGATTTGAAGTAGGAATTAATTAAGGAAAGTCCTGTGTTATGCAGGAGGTCAGACTATATGATCACAATGAGCCCTTCTGGCCTTAATGTGTGAATCTAAGGGGGGGAAATGAATACTGTGCCAGTAGAATTATCAGTGATCAGATTGCATGGATCATGTAGTCTCTGGGTTAGATCCTGGCCTGCATTTGGGTGGTTTTGCTCTGCTCCCTCCAGCACCAAACTGGTAGATGTGGCGCGGGGAGGATCTCCACAATAGCAGCAGATCCTTGTGTGTCACCTCTGCATTCCAGGGCTAATGCTAGAGGCATAGCTGGGGCATCTTTGTACCTCAGTGAGTCCCAGCTGCGCTGACGGGTCCTTGATGGCCATTGGTAGCCAGAGGCGCTCTGAGGGTAGGGGACTGGCCAGCACAATCGGCTCCAGAAAGGTTGTGTGCACGCATACCCCCTCCCCACTCCTTGGCTTCAGCTTGGGAACTGGGCCGCCTTTGTCTACACGTCAGCTTGAAAATTCATTTTTATTGAGGAAGTAAAAGCAATAGAATGAAAGTGAGTAATAAGCAAGATCTTTATACAGTTAGGTAGGCATAAGTCCTGCATCAGCTACTAGCACCAGATGGAAGATTAACTATTCAAATGATGAAGTTGAGCAGATTTAAATCTTCGCAGAGAAGTTTTCTGCCAGCGGAGCCCAGGACTTGGGTTGAGATGACGTCCATTTTTATTATTTAAGCAACACAAGGTCAAGCTGATCTTGCAAATTACTGCTCCTGCAGATCCTTAGTCTTGTGAATGGTCCTTAGGCCGTATTTGCACAAGGAACACTTAGCCGGGGTGCCGCTTATGCTAGCAATACTGCACTGTTGCTGGTATCACTTACTCCATCCCCCTCTTGCAAAATGAGCTATACCAGCCAAAGCGCAGCTCAGCTGGTATAACTAGAGGGGGGTTCTGCCAACACAGCTGAGTCAATCACATATCACACCCCATCCAACCTAGCTACACTGGCTGAAGCTGCTTGTGGAGACCTGGCCTTAGTCCTGCCCATAGGCGCAGATCCTCAAAGGTAACTCCCCATGGGAGTGAGGTAGCTGAATGCCTTTGAGGATGGAGGCCATAGAGCCCCTGGCTTTAGTCCCTACTTGTACGAGTATGAGCTACCCTTACAAAGGTGTTTCTTTCTCTGGGGGCTTCTCTACACTAGTAAGTTGGACTGTTTTATACCTAGATGAGAGGGCAATAAGTACATCTGTGTTATGTCGGTTTACCTGCATCCACACTAGTGCCTTTCCTGGTATAACTGTACTGGTAAAACATCACACCCAAGGGCGAGCTGGAGCCGGTTCGCGGGAACCGGTTGTTAAATTTAGAAGCCCTTTTAGAAGCGGTTGTCCCGCAGGACAACTGGTTCTAAAAGGGCTTTTAAATTTAAGAACCAGTAAAGCTCCGGCAGCTCCCCGGCCCCAGCTCACCTCCATCTCCTCCCCTGAACGCTCCGCCCCACTTCTCCTCCCCCCCACTGCTTCCCGCGAATCAGCTGTTCGCGTGGGAAGCCTGGGAGGGCTGAGAAGCAAGCACGGCCCAGCTCCAGGCGCTGCGAGGCGGCGGCCCGGCCCGGCTCCAGTCATCCGGCTCGGCTCCAGCCGCGCGGCCCAGCTGTAGCGCTTTTAGCCACCTCCAGGCAGCGCGGTAAGGGAGCAGGGAGGGGGTGTTGGATAGAGGGCAGGGGAGTTCGGGGGGGTGGATAGGGGTCGGGGCGGTCAGAGGGCAGGGAACAGGGGGATTGAATGGGGGCAAGGGTCCCGGGGGGCAGTCAGGAAGGAGCAGGGGTTGGATGGGGCGGTGGGGGGCAGTCGGGGGCAGGGGCTCCGGGGGCAGTCAGGGGACAGAGAGAAGGGCTGGTTGGATGGGGCAGGGGTCCCGGGGGGGGGGCGTCAAGGAACGCGGGGGGGTGGATGGGGCAGGGGTCCCGGGGGGCATCAAGGAACGTNCTGAGAAGCAAGCACGGCCCAGCTCCAGGCGCTGCGAGGCGGCGGCCCGGCCCGGCTCCAGTCATCCGGCTCGGCTCCAGCCGCGCGGCCCAGCTGTAGCGCTTTTAGCCACCTCCAGGCAGCGCGGTAAGGGAGCAGGGAGGGGGGGGGGGATAGGGGTCGGGGCGGCCAGAGGGCAGAGAACAGGGGGATTGAAGGGGGGAAAGGGTCCCGGGGGGCAGCCAGGAAGGAGCGGGGGTGGGATGGGGGGGGGGGGGGGCCCGGGGGGGCGAGCCATGACCGCCTCGGGGGGTGAGGAGGGAACCGGTTGTTAAATTTAGAAGCCCTTTTAGAAGCGGTTGTCCCGCAGGACAACTGGTTCTAAAAGGGCTTTTAAATTTAAGAACCAGTAAAGCTCCGGCAGCTCCCCGGCCCCAGCTCCCCTCCACCTCCTCCCCTGACCGCTCCGCCCCACTTCCCCTCCCCCCACAGCTTCCCGCGAATCAGCTGTTCGCGGGGGAAGCCTGGGAGGGATGAGAAGCAAGCACGGCCCAGCTCCCGGCGCTGCGAGGCGGCGGCCCGGCCCGGCTCCAGTCCTCCGGCTCGGCTCCCGCCGCGCGGCCCAGCTGTAGCGCTTTTAGCCACCTCCAGTCAGCGCGGTAAGGGAGCAGGGAGGGGGTGGGGGAGAGGGGGCAGGGGAGGTCGGGGGGGTGGATTGGGGTCGGGGCGGGCAGCGGGCAGAGAACAGGGGGATTGAAGGGGGGAAAGGGTCCCGGGGGGGGAGTCAGGAAGCCGGCGGGGGTGGATGGGGCGGGGGGGGGGGCGGGAGGGGGGGTGGGGGGGAGGGGGGGGCGGGGGGCGGGAGGGGGGGTGGGGGGGGGAGGGGGCGGGGGGGGGCGGGGGGCCGGGGGGGGAGGCGGGGAGGGGGGGGAGGGGTCCCGGGGGGCAGCCAGGAAGGAGCAGGGGGTGGATGGGGGGGGGGGGGGCAGGAGTCCCGGGGGGCGAGCCATGACCCCCTCGTGGGATGAGGAGGGAACCGGTTGTTAAGATTTTGGCAGCTCATCACTGATCACACCCCTAACCGAGACACAGGTAACACTTTCTACTGTAGACCAGGCCTAAGAGACAGATACAGAGAAGCTGGGCTGCATGGGGCAGCCCAGAGGAAGGAATAGTGGGTAGATTTATTTTTGGTTCACTTCTGGGGTCTCAGAAGTGAGGTTTTAGTCAGCACTTGAATGGCAGAAGGTTTGGTGCAGAAAAAAGCACTGATGGGTGAGTGAGAAGAGCCAAACGTGACAGAATTGACAGGGCAAGTGGGAATGGCTCAAAGACAAGCTCATCCCGAGTGGAGATTGCATGGCCCTGAAGGAAGACAGGGATTCCATGGGGAAGGAGAAAGGGGAGAGGAGTTTAAAAGAGGCCTTGACATGGTCCAATTGATGGATGAGGAAGACAAGTTTTGTAGCCACTAAGGGACAGGTTTTAAAGGTATTTAGGTGCCTAATTCCTATTGAAATCAACGGCAGTTAGGTGCATAAGTCCCTTTGGGGATCAGGGCCTCAGCACTGGCCTAACTCTCCCTCTGTTGACATCAAGGGGAGCTTTACCAGTGATTCCAATGGGAGCCGTCAAGCCAGTGTCGAGAGCTTTTACAAACTCTGTCCTTAGGAGACGTCCCTGCACCTGTCACCTCTGCCTGTGCTGGAGAAGTTTGGAAGCTCCTGCTGC
Source organism: Platysternon megacephalum (assembly GCA_003942145.1). Classification (NCBI taxonomy): domain Eukaryota; kingdom Metazoa; phylum Chordata; order Testudines; family Platysternidae; genus Platysternon; species Platysternon megacephalum. Next base: position 905,416 of record QXTE01000187.1, read on the forward strand.
TATTTGAAGTGATTTCCCCAGCTCCCCTCCCACTACTCAGAGCACTCTGTGATGAATTTCTCCTTGTGGCTGCAGAGGTGACTCCTCAAGCTGCAGTAAACTTGAGCCAAGTTGTGTGGTTGTACTCGTCTCCTGGCCGCAGCAGTGCGCCGGGGAAATGGGGCTGTGGAAAGAAAAACCCAGTATCTTGGTTCTGACAGTCACAGCTTGGTTCTGACAGTCACAGCTTGGTGCTGAGTGCTGAGAGCTTGGTGCTGAGAGCTTGGTGCTGAGTGCTTTGGTAAAAAGATCTAAAATCCTCATGCTCCTTTTAACTGTCATAGTAGCCTTCTAAGGCGAGGTGGTTTAACCTGATACAGCTTATTGTTAGCTAACTAAGGACACATTTAATGCTGCTCGTGCAATGGAAATGCTAGAACCAAATAGGCCACTTCAAACGGCTTAGTTTAACATTTGTTTTAAGCCTCAGCATCGGCGTCGTTTTGTGCATTTAAAACAGCTGTTCTGTTCCAGGCACAGCTCTCCCAAGGGAGGGGAACGTTGTGAAATGAGCTGTACATTGTGGTTCAGTTTGGCTGCAGGATGCCACGTGTGTTTTCACAGGCTCTCACATACCTGCAAGAACAGGAGCAGGGCATGGGCGAAGCGATGTCAGGGCTGAGTACTGTAGGAAGCGTTCATTGCTAAGACACAGTTCAGGACCCCTGGCATGAAGGAAGGGACCGCAGGGAGTCCCTGAAATGGAGGGGGATGGGAGGTGGTTCACAGAGAGCTTGTGGGGGGGAATGGAGGGCTGCAGGGAGCCCCTGGTGGGTGAAATGAGCCCACCTGACAAAAGGAACAAAGTGTGCGACCCCCCTGGTTGCTAAGATACAATCATTCAGCAAGTGAAAATATCTCCTCCTCCTACAGGAAAAGCATTCAGCTACCTCCTTACACACCCAGCTTCTGGCATTTGATAGGGCTGTTACACGGGGAAACGGAGAGGGGGGTGGTGGTGGTGCATTTGGTGAATACATTCCTGGAAACCTGAGTCCAAACTGAGATCCAGGAAGCGGAGGTTATTTGTGGTGCTCCTAGTGGCGTTTTGTCATGACCCTGCAATCAATGCATGGTTTGAGATTCCTGCTCAGGTGAGGGCATGACCGGAAAAGCAGCTGCGAAAGATCCCAGGGCACTCTTCATAAGAGTTGGGGGGTTGACTTCAGTGGATGTTTGCCTAACTACAGCCTGTAGAATTAAGGCCTGAGAGGTGCAGTTTCTTAAAGGCTTGTCTACACACACGAGTTGTACCACTCTAACTCCACTGGTAAAGTCAAAGGGATGCAGCATCCCCCCCAGGTACAGACACCGTTATGCTGGTAACAAAGGTGCTTTATGCGGGTATCGCTAGTCCCATACAGGAAGGGGACCAAGCCATACTGGCATAAGGCCCCTTTATAGTGGAGTTACTGCATCTACATTGGGAGGCGCACACCCTAACCAACATCAATGTACTGGTACAAAGCTGTGTAGACCAGGCCTAAGGAGCCGTTGTGTGTAACTTCCATTAGCTCAGAGGGGCCCTTCCCCCCAGCGCTGGCACGGATTTCCAGGGCAGCAATAGTTACCTTATTAACTGCATCCGGCCAGTTCTGTGTTTCAAGGCAGAAGGCTGAGTGCTTGGGATACACAGAGCCCCCTTTGCCCTCCAGCGAGCCCTCCAGGAAATTTCCAGTGTAGAACTGGATCCCAGGCTGAGTGGTGTAAACCTCCATCGTCCTGCCACTAGGGGGATGGTGGGCTCTGTATAAAGAGAACAGAACATGAGAACGGCCAGACCGGGTCAGCCCAAAGGTCCATCTAGCCCAGTATCCTGTCTGCCGACAGTGAAAGAGAGGCAGTTTTGTACCCAGGGAGCAAGGACAGAAAGCAAGAGGGGGAAGGAACGGAACCTGGAGAGCAAGGAAAGAGGATAGGCTGAGAAGAACTGACCAGCACTTCAGGACACAGTGACATTAATGAGAAGCCTGCTAGAGGAACCAGAAGATCAGCCTGCAGCTCATGCAATTTTGTAGGGCACTTGGCCTCCCTAGCAATTAGTGCAGTCTAAATGCCCAGGCAATGAGGAGGCCAAGAAGACAAAGCGGTGGGCCGCTGACAGGAGGCTGATGGCAGTGATGGCCTATGGGACAGGAGTGGAGGGGATGGGAGCAGCAAGACAGGGCATGGGGGAGGGAAAGGGCCATGCAATGCATTGACCAGGGAAGTGTGAGCCAGACAGAGTGAGTGGCAGGGAGCCAGGAAAAACAGGAGCCAGCAGGGCAAGGAGAGGGGAGAAGGATGGTCCAGTGGTCAGGGTGCTGGCCCGGTACTCAGGAGAGAGGTTCAACTCCCTGCCCAAGGCTCCCACTGTTACCTTAACAACTCAATCTCTCTGTGCCTCAGTTCCCCATCTGCAGCATGGGGACGGCAGCACGGCCCTGCCTCACAGGCCTCTTGTGAGGGGAAATACAATAAAGACTGGGAGGCTCAAATACTCTGGTAATGGGGGGGCCTGTAGATGGAAGGGACAGAAAATTGCCCTCTGTGCTGCAAACACAACTGGTGCAAACCAGAAAGAGCTGAAGCCAGGGAACCACCACTGCTTTACACAGCTGGTGCAGTCGAGTTCCCACCTTGCACAGTAGCGTCGAGCCTCCGACTGCTCCAAGCAGAAGTTATGATCAAAGCCAGGGAGCTGAAACTTCTGCATGTGTCTTCCAAGCTCTACCGGCTTCCTCAGATCAAAAGCTGTGTCCTGCACCGCAGCCACCTCTCCTGGGGGGAAATAGCACAGGGAGGCTCTCGGTGAGCAGACAGCCTGTTCTAGCAGCTCACAGAGAGGCTCCAGGAACCATAAAGAGAAGGACACTGCAGCTCTGAAATACTGAACGATGTCAGTGAATAACCCTGCGGTAGAAATAATAGAAATAAACGTAGGACTAGACGGGACCTCAACAGGTCGTCTAGTCCAGTCCCCTGCACTGAGGCAGGACTAAGTCTTAGAGACCATGCCTGACAGGTGTTTGTCTAACTAACCCGTTCTTAAAATCCTCCAATAACAGAGAGTCCACAACCTCCCCAGGTAGTTTGTTCCGGTGCTTAACCACCCTGACAGTCAGGAAGTTTTTCCTAATGTCCAACCTAAACCTCCCTTGCTGCAATTTAAGCCCATTGCTTCTTGTCCTATCCTCAGTGATTAAGGAGAAAAATGTATCACCCTCCTCCTTGTAACAACCTTTTACTTACTTGAAGACTGTTATGCCCATATTGTATTACCAACCCAGCAAAGCAATTAAGCACATTCATATCTTTACATTCCTGGGACTACTTTTGTGCTTAAAGTTAAGCATGTGCTTGAGTGTTTTATTATTATTAACAATACCGCAGCACCTAGGAGCCCCACCGTGGGCCAGGTCCCCCTGCTTCAGGTGCTGTGCAAACACAGAACACAATGACAGTTCCTGTCCCAAAGAACTGATCTTCTAAGTAGTGAATCTGCTGAATCAGGGCCTTACAAACTGGGTGTTTTTAGAACTCCTTAGACAACTTTTTAAAGTGAGCATTTCATGCTTCAGAAAAGTGGATAGCCCGAGAGATGGAAGCCCTTTGCTTAGTGACCGAACGAGTTCCTGTACAGGCACTGGCTGTGCAGTGACCGAACGAGTTCCTGTACAGGCACTGGCTGTGCAGACTTCCCCACAGGACAGAGCCAATATGGCTCAACCTGGCGCCGAAGGGACCACTTGTAGGGATGACAGACTAGTCTCCCATTGACTCCTTGGTGCTTTCAGTAGCGACGCCAACAAGGACCCCGTGCAGGAGGGTCTGTGCTGCCCACAGTGAACTGGACCGAGCTCACAGGCTAATTTCAGGCAGACCAGCAATCGGGCATCAGAATGGCACAATCAGCCCCTAATGCATGAATACAGTCAATGTTTCACATCCTGCTGTGCGAAACACCACCCAGCTATGGATAACAGCTGGCCAAACGTGCAAGGCTTTACACACAGTGCAACAGCATTTCCCGGCATTTTCTGCACGTCTGTGAACACCTCATCCGATCACTTCCAAAGTCGCAGGGGATGTTCTAGGCATCGCTAGGCAGAACCCTAATAATAGGGGGGGAAATTGGAAAATGAGAAGGGGGAAGGAGACGCACAGGGAGCCCTTGCACTGATTAGCAAAGCCACAGCTTTAAGCACTCTGCAGTTGTCTAGAGCCCTAAGAGCTGGCTGATGGCCCTGCCAGCATAACGCAGCGCTGCCCCATGTTGACACCCTGAATCACTGACCTCCCAGACAGACTGAAGACAAGTAGTACTGGTGAGGGGAATGAGGGTGCACACACAGCTCCTGTCCTGGGGGTGGGGAGAACGGGGAGCACACCGAACCCCTGGCAGGGTGGCTGGGAGGCTCTGGTGTGTGGGCACACAGAGCTGCAGGGAACCCCTGAAACAGAGGCACTTGGTGGGTGGCCCACAGGGAGGCACCGAGCTCAGCCCACAGAAGCTATGGAGTGTGCGACCCTCTAGTTACACGGCCAGATTCACAGGGGTCGTTCCCTCTCATTGACGTTTCGACGTTTGCCTGCGTAAGAACCTCAGGATTTGGGCCAGGGCTCTTAGACGTTTCCCGACGTCAGATCCACTCCAATGTGATCTGCAACGTGACAATGCTTGTGAGGGCAGGGGCCTCCGTTCAAGAAACACCAGCAGTGCAGAGCCGGAGGGGGAGAGGGAAGCAGTGTCCCCCTCGGCATTGCTGTATCGTGACATCACACAATGAACAGGCACTGTCCCCGCCACACCCGTCTGCTTGAGACCCCATTAATCTGGTGACAGGGTTCAGCTGAGCAGCAGATTCAGGCATCACCAGCTCTTTCAAAATGCACCCTTCACCACGGCTCTGCAGGGGGCACTGTTGGCTGAGGTGAGCCAGCTCACGCTGCTGAGCTATGGCCATCTGAGACATGCAGGGCAGGGAGAAGCATGCCCTGCTTTTAAGCTTTATAGTAAGAAATGGGGCAGGTGAGGAACCAGAGCCAGCTGCAAGGAAGGCAAAAGATCGCTTAACTTGCAGCGCACTGTGTATGCAACTGTCAGAGGGCTGCTACGAATGCGAGGGACGAGGCATAGTCTGAACGCTGTGCTCAGCGTTGCTGCGTGGTGGGTCACTTCAGCGGCCTCTCGGAGTCTAAAAACCGGGAGAGAGACAGAGAGGAGAGACAAATGGAAGAGACAAAGAGACTTAGTAAAAAAAGAAGGCAATTAAGGCTGTGTCCACACTACAGAGCCGATGGCAGTAGAGTGATGCCGGCAGAGCCCCCAGTACAGACAGCTACGCTGACAGGAGTTTTTCTGATGGCATAGGAACACCACCTTCCTGACCGACGTTACCAGAGGACTTCTGGCTGCACAGCTGTCAGCGTAGCTGCTCTAGCCGGCGGGTTTTGCCAGCTCGTAGCTAGGAGGCGATCTGGCTGCACAGCTGTCAGCGTAGCTGCTCTAGCCGGCGGGTTTTGCCAGCTCGTAGCTAGGAGGCGAGGTAACCGACCTAGCTGTGCCACTGTACATTTTGGCCTAAGTAGCAGTGTGCATGGCTGAGGAAGGAGCTGCTGTACCTACAACTCAGCAGGGGAGATCAATGGGCTGTTCTCTAGGGTAGCTTGCAGAAACTCCCAGCAAGAAAAGAGCTAATCCAGGTTTATTCTTGAGAGGGAAATCTTCTCCTGGGGGCGCACTGACTTCACCCATTTTCATTCACTTAAAGAGAGAAGAGGGAATCTTGGTCTTTTTACGTACACGCTCTCAAACCCCGGGATGAACACACCAACCCCTCCCCACCACTGCTATGGATGGAGAGACATACCTATACCCATTTCACACCCCTGGATAAATGGAGGCGCACTCACCCATCCTCACACCCCCACACTCTAGGCCAGGGGTAGGCAACCTATGGCACGCATGCCAAAGGTGGCACGCAAGCTGATTTTCAGCGGCACTCACACTGCCTGGGTCCTGGCCACCGGTCGGGGGGCTCTGCATTTTAATTTAATTTTAAATGAAGCTTCTTAAAACATTTTAAAAACCTTATTTACTTTACATACAACAATAGTTTAGGTATATGTTATAGACTTATAGAAAGAGACCTTCTAAAAACATTAAAATGTATGACTGGCACGCGAAACCTTAAATCAGAGTGAATAAATGAAGACTCAGCACAGCACTTCTGACAGGTTGCCGACCCCTGCTCTAGGCAGACATACACAATGCAACCCCCTGGCCAGAGAGATGCTCACAACCCCTGATCAATACAACACTGGTTACACTCAGTTCAGATTTATCAAGTTTCATTCGCAACCATAAAGGCTAGAAACCTACTCTTCCTTTTCTGTGAGATGCTGCGAAGCTCAGAACCACCAGGACAACTCCCTACCCCTGGGGCCGGGGTACTGAAAATGGTACTGAAATTACAAGTGATTACTTTAGGTTCCAAGAGGCTTCCTGGTCGTGCTGGCAGGTTAGGGGGCTCAGAGGGAAGTGTGCCATCTGGATCTTCAGCAGTCAGTGTGCAGTGACCCAGCCTAAAGTAGGATGAATTGTGCTTCTCTGCCTTAGGGAGCAGCCTGCTTTGTCTCTCGCTCCATTTGGGGTGTGTGTGTTAGATTTCTGGATTCTAAGAAATAAAGTCGTGTTATGTTGCAGCCTTTCAGACAGAGTATAAATTGTTTCCCCCCCTACCTCTCTGTGTATATTCCCTGATGATAACAGACGGGATTTAAAAAGTTAAGACATGAGGCAGCAAGTCAGCATGAAGTGCATACAACATTCTCCAGCTCCCCACACTTCCAGAGTAAACCCACCAAGACATGGTCTGATGTTCTGCAATTCTCTTCTGTTATCACAGAAGGCCCATAGAGCAACACCCCTGAAAGAAGTAGAAAGATGCTAACATGCAAACACACCTGCTTCAACAAGGCAACTGCTGTATGTGGTTTCTCTAGATAGCAGCTCTAAGAAACAGCAATCTTAGAACTGGTTACTGAAAACAGCAGTCGGCTCTCTCAACAAGCAAAGCACTGCTCACGCTAAGGAAGAGCACGTGGGATTTTTCTAAACTCAGTCAACAGTAAAATAATTAAGCAGATGGAACATCTACTTCCTCCCTCCTCCCCCTGGTACCGCAAACACACATTGATACTCAGAATCAAGTCATTTTGCTTCAAAACAAGGCGAATTTGATATCAAAACTTCCAGGGCTGACTCAGAGACATGCCTTTTCGGAGCGAGCCGTGTTCAATAGCAAAGCTGTTCTCATGGCCCTGTTGCATTGGTTTCACATGGCGCAGATTCAGTGTGCATGCGTCACTACCTAACTAACGGGATGATCCAGTGCTCAGTGAAGCATCTCCATTGCCATTGGATAGAGTCCTACATTTTTATCAATAGCACCTCTAAGAGTGAATTGGGCCCCAAGCCCTGCTACAAAGGATCTGAACAGCAAAGCCAATGAGGCCTTCTGGTAACTGTTTAGTCCAACACTTTCAAATGAGTACACTAATTTCAGGATGCCTCAGACTTTGGGAACCCAGCTTGTGATACCTACGGCTGTTTTTTCCGAGGCACCGAGTACTCACAGGTTTCCATTAACTTTGACAGGAGTTGTGAGGGGACAGCCCCTCTGAAAGTTTGGCCCCCAGGATCTCAGATTGGGTACCCAAAAACCGAGACACGCAAAATCAGTAGCCACTTTTCAAATGCTCTAGCCTTAGGGAGCTAAACTTCTGAAACCGAGGGCCTGATTCTCCACCCACTCCCACGGTTGTAATGCCATTGACCTCACCAGTGTTATTTCACATTCGGAACACTGCGAGTCCGGTCTGTCTTTACCCCAGTGTTGTTTTACGCTCTGCACTGCAATGGGAAATTCTGCTTTGGTGGGGATCCCAGTAGAAAATGCTGCACCTCCTACAGACCCAGAGCTGCTTCGATGTCACAGGTCTATGGGAACCATCGAAAAGCTCTATGCTGAATCTTGCATTTTGTCCCTTTGCTCAGACTGCTTCCCTCTAAGGTGGCTGTGATCCCAGTAACCACAGTGCGCTCTCTCTTCTCAGATGAGCAAACTCATGACAACTTTGCAGCACAAGAACATCCTTACAGCGCTAGAAGGTGACAAACTGCTCACTTCCTCTGGGCCTTTCTATTTCACATCATGCTGCTCAGTGTCAGGGCCGCATCCAAAGCCTATTGAATTCAATGGGAGTCTTCCCACACACTTCAGTGGGGTTTGGATCAGGCCCTCAGTCAGAGGGGAGAAAGCCTATGCAGTAAGTGAGCAGTTCCCTCCTTCCACTTCTCTGGAGGCTAAGCCTGCCATGCCATAAGGTCTGGGATCTCCAGTGATCCAGTGACTGATACATTGTGAGTCTGCGTGTTTTCCCACAAAGTGCAAACATGCATTCAGACGGGGCCCCTTAGCTCAGATTAAAGGGATAACAAAACAAGGAGAAGTGTGAGGTGCACAGCCTTAACAGCTTGCTAGTCCTAGGTGACCCAACACAAAGGGCTATTGGTCTTATTTGTGGTGTCTCTTTCCCTTCTCCCACAGCCACAAGAGGCAGGGTGACCTGGGGCAAGCCACTTCCCCTCTGTGTCTCTCCCCAGCTGTAAATTAGGGATAATCTCCAGGCCAATCCTCATAAACCTCAAGTGCCAAATCCTCTAACCACCCTGCTCAATTCCACCACTGTCAGCTCCTGCCTCCTTCCAGTAGGAGTAGCTGCTGCAAGCCGCCTGAGACCTGCACCTCCTGACTTGTGCTTGTGTGAACCATGCTCAGTTCTCATGCACCGAAGCTGATACAAGCCCACTCACTGCAAGTTTTCTTAGTCATATCCCACAACCACTTCCTCCACATCCCTTCTCTCCACTGCTTCAGAGAGCTCCTGCAGCTGGGTGTCCTGCATCATGGCAGCATAACATGCCTCCACCACGCGGCAAACCGGACGACAAACGGTTTGGAACAAGAGACAATGATCTCCTAAAGTAGGCTGGGAAGATAACTGAGACCAACCCATGATTTAAACTTCTACTGAAAGGAAAGAGAAGAGGAAGAACATTCAGATCAGAGGGCCTCAGTTTTTTAGCATAGACACAGCAGATCTTCAGGCCCCCGTCCAACTGATTGGTGCTTCTCAGACAGGACAATTAGAAAGCTCCCCTTATGGGTAGATTACCCTACTGTAGAAGAGTCCCTGTGTGGCATATAAAGTAGGTGTAGCCAGCTCTGACTACCTGTTCCAGCATCCCCTTAGGCACGGGGGTGGGCCAGAAGCATCTTGGACTCTGGTGATCCTTGGTAGAACAGTCCCGATGGGAACATTATTGCTGGCATAATTTAGAGCAGCCCCGAGATTGCTGTAAATTCCACCAGAGACAAACTACTGCCTAGCCAGTCAGTCAGTCATGACTCGGGCTTGGGCAGTCATACCTAGTGGTCAGAGCAGTGGCAGTCAGAGGCTAGGAACAGCTCTGAAAGTCAGTACTGGAGTCAGGCATCCCAGAGCAATCCAAGAGGCATGTCCATCATTACAGCCAACAGGGGAGTCCATCTTGTACAGACACTTCCTGGTCTCCTCCTCCTGCGGCAGTACTTCCTGTGGTATTTATTTCCACAGGGTCTATACGGTAATGCATGCAGCCCTACCATGGCTGCGGGTATGCGTCTGCCCTCCTGCAGACCCAGGTTCCTGTCCCGTCCTGCAGAACCTCACAGCCCCAGGATTAGGGGAACAGAGATGTTGCCTAGAGCCACCTTTCCCCCACTCCCTCTGTGTCCTGCACAGCTTAGCTGGCCCTCAGGATCTGGCCCATGGTTCCCAAAGAGTTGCTAGATATTTGTCACTCCCATGGTGAGCACAAATTGACCTTGGCTGCCATTGATTTCCTCCATCTCCTTATTGCTATGCAGAACACATACAGTGATTAGTTGATTGGGGAAATGGATGAGGGCCAAGGCTGGATGAGTGCCACCTCCGACTGCAGCTAGTTATTCTAGAAACATAAAATTATCTAGGCTGACTCAGGATCTAACTTCATATTTTCTCTGTGGTTGAGTTTCCCAGCACCCAGCATTTTCATGAACATGCTGGTATTATGCAGTACTCTCGGTCACATGATCACCAGCATTTCCCCATCTCCTGATGACAGTTCATGGTTTACTCTCAAGCACCATCAGTGTACAAGTCACAAGCTGGCTACGAATAGAGCCGGATCTGCGCACGTGGCTGTGTGGTGCCACCGACTGCTGCAATGAGGCAATGGCTATTGAAGATCGCTTGGCTTTGCTATAAATCACTATCAGCTGCTAGACTGTGGCCTTATGTGATCACATAGTGAGTGTGTTGGAGTACAGGGGCTGCTGAGATGGGGCTCCCACCAGAGAGGCAGGGAGTGGGCAGAGCTGTGACTCCATCCCTAGCTACCAATCAGCAGAGATGGCTAGCCATGTGGGGAGCGGTATATGCACTCCTCAAGGAGATACAGCAGGTGATGCACCCCTCACACTGTGGACCATGGAACTCTGGGACACAAGACTGGCCCTTACAGGCATCGTCAAACCCTCTGAAATTAACAAGAAACTTCTGAATGGGTTTGTTCTGCACATCAAGAGTTATATCCACATGGCAACGGATACTGCCAAGGGCTATGTAACCAATGAAAGGTGTAGGGAGAATAATGAACCAAACTCCACCAGGACTGTGGGTGGAAGTCAACATGTCTCACATGCTGCATTCAGAGTATAGAGCAGGCTACTCAAGGCAGATCAAACCAGGGGGCTCCAGCGTGCACTCCGTACCCCACCAGGCCTGCCATACTCTTACATTATTAGTATTTAAGTGCCATGACAAGTGACAATTGGTAAATAAAGTGTAGAAGAACATATCCACATAATCACTCTTTAGAAGCCCTAACACACACACTTCAGCACATGAATAGGTGATCACTGGAAACAGATAAATAAATGCAAATGGAAGAAGTAGAGAGAAGCTAGAGAAGAATGTAATAGTGACCTGATATGCTAATAATAAAGCCCGTAGAGAGGACACGGTCATAGAGTGTGATCTCTCCACTTCTAGTGGACCTTAAGAATTGTTTGAGCCCAAAGCATTCAAACCCATTACCAAAAAGTTATAAGTTATGGGGAGATTTTCAGAGGCACAGATGGGAGTTCGGTGCCTAGCTGCCCTTTGAAAATCATCCCCTTCTTCACAGTCTCACAGGGCCGTCATTCCCCACTCCCTGCACAGACCTTTACAATAGGAAACAATACCACAGAGCAGGTGTCAAACGCTGCCAAAAATATAGATGGATATTCTGTGTTTGGTAGGTGAGGTGGAGGTTGTGCATACTTTTAAGACCATTTTGTGTGGGGCTGTGTTGTTTTTTTTAGCACAAGTAGACACCTGAGTAAAACAGTTTCTCTCTTTAAAGTGACTCTTCCTCCACTCAGCACAGTCCTTGACAACAGGAAATTATGCCACACAGCAGGTGCCACACGCTGCCAGCCAGATTTGGAAGCACAGGTGTAAGTGACAGGCAGCGGGAGATCAGGGCCATGGATCACAGCCATCGGTTCTCTGGTGCAGTGCTGCCGTCTGTGATCAAGTTTTGTATGAACTATTTTCCTGGCAATTGCCAGGTTTTTATTTGCTTGGATTTATCGCCAATGCGGGTAACTTTGAATGGAACGACAAACTTCCCATCAAACAGTTAATCTTTTTGTTGCTCTGAAGTCTCTGTTTGGGGACATTTCTCTTCTCACATCAGCAGTCACAGCCTCACCTCGCTGCCGACTGCCCTGACTTTTCGGATCTACTCACTTTGAACTCATCAGTTGCTCTGCACCAGTTCTTCTTTGCAAATGCTCAGAATCACTCTTTATCTTACAAGTCATGCATTTTTGTGGCTTTCGAGCCGATCTAAATGTAGAATTCTACTGAATACATTAGAGTGGAGGAAGAATCACTTTAAAAAGAGAAGCTGTTTTATTCAGGTGTCTATTTATGCTAAAAAAAAAAAGAGAGAGACAGTCCCACACAAAATGGTTTTTAAAATATACACAACCTCCGCCTAACCCACTAAGCACAGAATATCCATCTAGTTTTTTGCCTTAATGGATTCATTTATCCAAAATGTTAAAAGGCAAATAGATACAGAAAACAGAAATATCAAGCCAAGGAGCAATTAAAAACTTAAATAACCAGCCAGGCAATTGCTAGCTTTCAAGAACAGATGGTACTTAAAATGCATGAGCAGCCATTGAAACATGACACTAAGGTCCCAATTCAGCAAGGTAAGTGCCTTGTACTTAGCATGGGCTTAACTCTAAGCATGTCGTCAGTCCCACTGAAGTCAATGCCATTTTGCATTCTGCAGCCCAGGGAAATACTGATGTGCCTACATTCAGTCTCCTGAATTGGGTCCTGGATCCGGAGGAGATGCATGAGGAGTAACAATGCAGATTCCCCTAGATCTACTCACCCCCCCGCCCCCAGGTGAAAATCAACGTGACTTGCCCACAGCGGAGCCGGAACGCATATGGTAATGCAGACTTGCAAAAACGTCAAGGAAATAAAACCTACCAGTTCCAGCAAAACTTTGCTAGCCGAGGCTTACCAGAAACACCAACGCACACAGCACTCCCACCCCGCACACTCATACAGACATAGACACACACCCCTGGACAGACACACAGACACACCCTTCAGACCACTGGGTGGACAGAGAGACACACACACGCATCAAATCCTTGGGTGGACAAAGGGGGACACACACACACTAGTCAGACCCCTGGGTGGACAGAGGGGGACACGCCCATCAGACTCCTGGGTGGACAGAGGGACAGACGGACATACACACACACATCCGTCAGACCCGTGTGGACAGAGGGACACACATACACGCACACACCTGTCAGACCCCTGGGCGGACAGCGGGGGGGACACAGACACACTTCACTCCAATCTCATTCTCTCACATATCGTTCACACCAGGCACTCACTCTCTCCCACACGTGACAACCACGCCACCCTGCCATTCCATCACTGCTCACTCCTCCCTGCATGTCAGACACCCCAACTTTCCCTCATTCATCCCCCACGTGCCCATAACGCCGTGCCTCCTCCATTTCCTCCCACCCCCAGCTCATCAGTTCTCTGGTCTCTTCCACCTTAGCTGCACAAATTAATCAGCACAAATTTCTGCTTCCCCCCCACCCAACACTGTTAGCTCTTCAGCCATCTCTGCCCTAGCTGGGCAGGGGCCTCCCCTCTGCTCCTCAGAGCTCACAAACAGCGCCAGCTCCCCAGTCCCTAGGGAGGCACTGGTGTTCTACTAGGACTGCTGGGATCTTTGGCTCCTGCCCATCCTAGGTCTTGGGAAGGGGCCTCTGCTGCTAGGTGGGAGGCGGGTATAAGGCCAGTTTGGGGAGCAGCTGGTCCAGCAGGAGTGCTCTAGGTCTGGCCTCGGCTGGTGTCAAGTGAAGACGACACAGGCACAGAGAACCCAGTAAATTTAACTCCCTCTCTCCCTCAACCAAGAGGAGCAAGGAGCCTGGACAACTCAGTCAGGGCCTTTGCAACTCCTTCTCCCTGCTGCTGCCCCTAGCCAGGTTGAGTGGTGCACCCCCTGCAGGCCTAACTGTGCACCAGAGATGGGTGCACCCTCACGGGGGAAAGCTGCAACGAAAACCTTAAGGCCTAGAAACATGGGGCCTGGCTCAACTCCAATTCACTTCAGCACAACTCCGCTGAAATCAACAGACTGACGGAGAAACCCTGGAACAGGGAGACTTCCACACGGGGAAAGACCTCGCCAAAAACTTCAAAGGATTCGCCTTTCCTCTGTTGTACACCGTTATCCAGACGGTGTGTGAACATCACCCACCAGCGCTCGTTGTATTTAAGTGTCTCTGAGGTTAGACAGGGAGGGCTCTGGTGGTTTCCATTGAGGTTTAGCTGCCAGTGCTTTGCTGGCAGCAGGCCCGCCGACAGCAATTCCAGGCCCCAGGGCAGAACAGTCAATGGGCACGGCCAGGGCTTCCACATGCCCACCCGGCTGCCTTCACCATCGCCGGTACCACCCCGCGCACACCTAGGAGCCCTGCGGCCCGCCCGGATGATTTAAAAGGGCCCGGGGCTCCCGGCTGCCGCCGTCACTGGCCCTTTTAAATCACCTGGGCCCCATGGCAATTGCTCCCCCCCCCAGGCCTGGCTGGCAGCAACAATTCGAGGAGAAAAATGCCACATTCTTCTCTCCCTGCTGTGGCACCTGACACTTCAGAGGCGCCTGGGCTGCTTTGACATTTTACTTTTAGTTTTAAAATGTATTTGGGACCGATTCAAACTTTTCAGCATTTGATTCATTCCTTTTTGAAAAAATTAATTTGCTCAGCACCCAGGCAGTCATTCATAATACAAGCTACCAGGCCTGCTCCTCGGCTGGTGTCAATTAGTGTAGCCCCAGTGAGACAGCAATCGAGTTATGCTGATTTATGCTAGTTGAGGATCTGACCCATCACATGTGAAACGAAGCAATCAGACTGTACCTGGGATTCCCATCGTGTAATATGACCAGGCTTTGAGGGACAGATTATCCAGGCACAGTTTATGGGAATAGTAGGACCTCAAGATCATGTGGAAAACTTTGCTAGACAAGCATGAGTAAGCCAGGCATTGCAAGAGGAAGGAAAGGGGAAAAGGAACCAGGTCCTAGCACAAGGAGCTGCTCAGCTGGCAACAGCACAAGCAGCTGGGCTGGAGGAAGGAGGTGGGGATAACGGGGGGGGAGAAGGACATGAGAGGCAGCTGGAAGCAAGTCTCACAGGCTAGAGAGACAGACTTGCGCTGACGTGGCTTGGGCTTGTGCCCAACAGCTGTGGGACTTTGGCACTGCGGCTTAGGTGGAGACTTGGACTGGCCACCCAAGCTCAAGCCTAGGAGGGCAGTGAGCCTCTGCCCGCACAACTGTTTATAGCCTGCTAGTGCAAGTCTGTCTACCCAGGCTGTGGGCTTGCTCCCAGCTGCAACATAGACATGCCCACAGGTACCCACAGACACCAAAAACCGCAGGCAGAAAGGGTTTCACTGGCTTCCCCTCCCCACTCATTTACACAATGGAAGTATGGAGACCCATGATGCCCTGAGATGATCGGATGAAGTTACTCATACCTATGTGTAGCAGAGTGAAGTCCCTCACCCTGGATTCCTCTCTGCAAACAGTCCTCACACACTCCCATGGCAAGTTCGACCCTGTGTGCTTCATTTACAAGGTGCTATATGAAGGCTTGTTCCCCACAACATGAGGCTTTTCCCTTCTCCCCAGACACATGATGGGGGGAAGAGATCTCACCTCCTGGAGATCCTGGGCTTCTCTGGCCCTTCCTTCCAGCCTCCCCATTCCTGTCTCTCCAGTAACTGTCCTCTGATGACAAGCTGAATCACCCACCTTGTTTATTGGTTAATTACCACATTTATTTGCCCCATGCGGGAATGCTCCCACATGCCCAGAGTGGTGAATCAGCCTGTGGCTCCTCACACTGTGCTTTATCCACTGAGGAAAGTTGCAGGAACCTATCAGTGGTTTGAATGTAAATCACCTTTCGAGGGTGCTAGATTTAAAAAAACAAAAAAATAAAAACAAAAAAAGACAGAAACCCAGGAAGTTCTGAAGTTTGAGCTCCCAAAATAGTCAAACCTCTGAAAGGAGAGAAATTCACAGTTAAGGCAGCCAAGTCCCCTTAACTCTGCCCCTGTGGTGAAAGCAACCTCTCAACTTTCTTCCTTGCACGTGGCATATGGAAAATGTCCATCTCAGAACACATGGCTGTGTAATTCGTTTCACACCCACATCTCTAGAACAAAGTAGGATGATGTGTTACCTCACCAAGTGCTCTTTGCACGGCCTAGGCACATGAGCTCTTTAGACACGGAGCTAGTGTGTCGCTGTGCAGAGGATATGTGACTCACTAGCTGGCATACACATGAGGTCACAGAGCCCTCTCCTGTGCAGTACATGGCAAAAAGTGTTAGACTTTTAGAATGCCACTGATCCCCTCAGAACTTTGTCTGATCTCTTCAAATTTGATGGAAGGATCCCAGATGGGACCCAGATATAACCTCTCAATGTGGAGACACATGCAGCTTTTGGGGGGGATTTTAAATGGAGGCCAAACATCAGGCTCATCCGTTGAAACCTCAGTTAACCGTGGAGCAGGTACCAGCACCATAAGGGGGGCTACAAGGCCAAAGCAATCAGTCACATCAGGGCTTAGGGAATCGCTCTCCAACTATGTTTGGGTGAGACAAGTGTCAGTTCTGTGCAAACTGCGGAGCTGCCTCACGCAAGGAGGGCTACTGTCATGTGGCTTCGGACCCCCTTTCATGCCACTCCTGTTTGCTAACAGAAGGATCAAACCATTACTCCACTGGAATAAGAAACTTCACGTCTGTTTAAGAATGACTTTCCTCGCCTTAGAGCCAGTCCTGTTCCCACTGAGCTATGCAATCCCCTCCCCTCAAACAAATGCAGTTCTCAAAGCCACCAACCAGTAGGGATCATGGTGTCATCCACAGGCAAGTAAGAGTCTGCTTCTATGGAGACCATATGGTTGTGGATATCATGTGATCCCTAGGAGACAATGAAAGAAATGTTTACACTTACACTGTACTCCTTACATGTGTCCAGGTACCTGTGCAGGGTGTTTTCCACTGGCAGTTATCAAACCACATGGACACTGACCACAAACCCCAGCAGAGCCCATGTCACTGGATTGCAGCGTTCAAACGTTAGTGACTCTGAGCTTCCCTACAACTGGCACAGTCTCCACATTACCCAGTAAGCAGAGAGAGGCAAAAGCAACCCTTATAATCCCAAGGCTTTAATCCCACTCCACTGCTCGATACACTCACAGCCTAATCAATGCTGTATACACAGTCAAGAACAGAATACTTGTCAGAATGACAGCTTGTATGTACTGGTACAGTGGGCATACTGAAAAGCTTGCCAACTGTACTGAGCCAGAAATTTCCGCACCCACAACACTCCCCTCGGTCTGCCTGTCCTGCACTTCCTTATTGCTTTTTCCCCTAGTGCACAGAGGGAAGTTACTAGGGAAGGTACCATATAAAACCTAAGGTAGACACTTTCTTGGGGCCAGATCCTCAGAGGTATTTAGGCACCTAACTCCCACTGATTTTTTTGAGGATCTGGGTCTTTGACTGAAAGCTTTCTGGTACAAGGACTGTCTTTTTGTTCTGTGTTTGTACCCTAAAAAAATTGCACACACAAAAAAAAGCTAAGATGAAGGCAATTGTGGCTAAACATGTTAATGCTTTTGCTAAACAAAAGCATAAGTGTAAAAAAATAAAAGTAACTGTTAAAATTGAAGAAAAAAAAAATCCCCCAAATCCTTTTCCAAATCAGGCCAATCCTCATATTGCTGAAACCATTACATCTTTGCTGCAACAAAAAATCATCCATAAGTGTTCTTCAGTATGCAATTCTCTAATTTGGCCAGTACAAAAACCAAATGGGTCATGGCATCTTACTATTAATTACCAAAAATTAAGTAACTCTATCTTGTGCAGCTGTTTTATCCAAAATGCCTAACTCAATTAAATCTGTAAATCCCAAAGTAAAATGGTTTTTTACCATTGATATTGCCAATGGCTATTGGTCAATACCTGTTTCTAAGAAAAGTCAACATTATCTAGCTTTCACAGTGAAGGGGGTTCAGTACACTTTCCAAGTCTTACCCCAAAAATTCCATAACAGCCCAGCTATCTTTCATAAACAAATAAAGCACATTCTGTCTAGGTTTTACAAACCATCTGTTTTATTTCAGTATGTAAATAACATTTGTTTAGCAACAAAAACTCAAAAAAAACCCAAAAACTAAACTGCCTAAATAAGCTTTTACAAATCATCAAAAAAGCAAAACTAAAGTGTAACCCAACAAAGACTACAAGCCATTTTGGCACTCAAGTAGATCAGAAGGTGTCAGGGTCACAAATGCTGCATGCTGTGGTTGAAAGTTTTTGTTCTAGAGGGCAAAAGTCCTTCTGGGCTGGAGAAGGAAGGTTTTCTTCTCTTGTGGTGGGGATTCTGTGTAAGTATGGGTCTGATCCTGCTTCCACTGAAGCGAATGGCAACCTGCAAACTCCCCTCTCCCCCCGACTGAAATAGGAGCAAGACCAAGCCCTTAAATATGTGTCACTTTCTAATCGGCGTAACAACTTCTCACACAGAGACACACACACTGCAGGTGTTATGTCTGCTCCATAAAATGTGCTTATGCTGCAAATTATATTTGTTTACTTGGCCTTATCATTAACCAATTAACTATACACTGATGATTACACTGCAGTTGTTAAAACAATGGCATTGATATAGTTAAATTACACAGACATGTTAAAATATCTCTTTCTATCTACCATGTTTCAAAGAGCCTTGTTATCTAAGTGTCAGAATGTAACAATGCTATCCGACACTATCCTCACTGCACAGCAGGACTTGGGAGAATTATTTTCGATACCTTTTGCCTTCATGCCTGATTATAAATGTAACGAGAGCAAAATGTAATGGAGAAGCAGTGTGGTCCCCATGGCAGGGTACGGTGACTCAAGAGACATGGGCTCTACTCCCAGCTCTGCTGTGACTTGTTGGGTGACCTTAGACAATTCACTTTCCCTTTCTATGCCTTTGTTTTTCTCTCCTTCCAGCTGTTTTCTGTCTTGTCTAGTTAGACTGTGAGCCAGGACTCTCTGTGAGCCAGGACTCTCTCACTACATTTGTCTACAGCTCCTAGTGTGGGGGCCCTGATCTCAGCTGGGGCTCTAGGCACTAGTAGAATGAGGTCAGACCAAGGGACGTGTCAGCACAAAGTGAAATACCTATGACACTGGGCCGGGCCGGCGCAACCCATTAGGCGACCGAGGCGGTTGCCTAGGGCGCTAAGATTTGGGGGGCGCTGGCCGCCCCGGTCGTCAGTGGTAATTTGAGGGCGGGACCTTCCGCCGCCTCTGTCTAGGGTGGCATTTCGGGGGCGGGACCTTCCGCTGCCCCGCTCCTGACACTGGGATACACTTGCATCACTGAAGCCAGCGGCGGCTTCAGGCACCAGCGCTCCAAGCGCGTGCCTGGGGCAGCAAGCCGCGGGGGGCGGCCTGCCGGTCCCTGCGAGGGCGGCAGTCAGGCAGCCTTTGGCGGCTTGCCTGCGGGAGGTCCACCGGTCCTGCGGATTCAGCAGCAATTTGGCAGCGGGTACGCCGAATCCATGGGACCGGGGACCTCCCGCAGGCGCACCGCCGAAAGCCGCCTGCCTGCCGTGCTTGGGGCAGCAAAAACGCTAGAGCCACCCCGGACTGAAGCAGAGGTTATTTAATGCTTTGTTAGCTGGTTGGGTTGTTCTAGGTCTCCTGGCCCAGAAACAATGGGGAGTAGAAAAGAGCCATTTTCCCAAAAGCCACGAGTGGTGGTGACCCCAACAAGCTTCATTTTCTCTCAGAGTCAGGGAGTTTAAGGCTAGAAAAGACCAGGTGATCATCCAGTCTGCTCTGTACATCACAGGCCACTATCCTGTACGCAGTCCCTTCTGCGTTCGCTTGGGAATCCAAACAGACTGAAAGAGTCACAGTAGCTTCTCCTGGTGCTAAATTAACTTCCCTGAGCAGGGCATGTCCCTAGTTGCCCTGAACCCCCTTGGACTGGGCTTTTCTGACCACCCACACCACAAATAGCCCCAGCGGCTCCCTCCCTCATCCTGCCCCAACTTGCACATGGCTCTTGGTTCCCCTCCCCTCATGATGTATTAAAGTATTAGTTGTTCCAATGTTGAGGCAAGCAGAGTAAGATCACTGGACAACATAGCTCATGAGAGAGTTATGAGGCATTTAGGTTAGTGAGATGAATTCAGTCATGCTTCCAAAGCATGAGAAGTACCAAGGATGATGATCTTACCTGGCCTGCTAGATTGAAGTAGGCATGGTTTGTCAGGCTAATAGGAGTAGTGCTGCTGCTTTGAGCTCGGCAGTTGATTGCTAGTTCCCCACCATCGAGCGTGTAGGTCACCCAGACTTTTAGTTCCCCGGGATACCCTTCCTCACCATCTGGGCTCGTTCTGGAGAAGCGTATGCCATTTAGCAGCACCTCCGGGGTCCAGAGAACCTGCAACAACAATTTTGTTGACATTTATTTAATTTCTCTACCCCCGTCGAAAACCACATGCAAGATACCTGACATGGCTCCATTTCCGGAGGCAAACACATCTCTCAGAATTCTTGTTTACAGCCGCAGTGACATAGAAACCATTGTTAGACAGTAAGCTTCTTGGGCAGGGGCCTTTTTTGTTCTGTGTTTGTACCGTGCCTACCACAATAAGGTCCTGATCCATGACTGAGGCTCCTAAGTGACGCAGTAATATAAATCATAATATTTTACTGAGTAACACCCTTCTCTCATGCTACATATTGGATTTAACACAGGAAGAAGAGGCTGCCAACCAGTATTATTTCCCACTTCCTCAAGGTCCTGTATATTTCAGATACATAATCTAAAAACAAATGTATATACTGCATTTTATCTAGAGGTCCTACAATCTACATTCAGGGATCACTTAGCCCACTCCTGGGGTGGGAGCTCCTCAGCTGCACAGTTTAAAATAGGAAGTGAAAACAAACACGGTATCCAACTGAAATGACTAGGAGAAGTTGGAGGAACAGAACAACTAAAGCTGGAGTCCAATCAGAGCACTAGGGATAACTCTCAAACACCTCTGATAAGTGTCACAGGATCTTTAGGGTACATCTACACTGCAAAAAAACACACAGCAGTGAGTCTCAGAGCCCAGGTAAACTGACTCGGGCTCACGGGGCTCAGGCAATGAGGCTAAAAACAGCCATGTAGATATTTCTGCTCAGGCTGGAGCTCAGGCTCTGAGACTCACACACACCCCTGCTAGGTTTCAGAGCCCAGGTTCCAGCCCAAGAGGCAACGTCCACCTTGCTATTTCAGCGATGCAGCATGAGCCCCACAAGCTAAGTCAGTTGACCTGCACTCAGACTCACTGCCATGGGTCTTTTTTTGCAGTGTAGACATACCCAGAATGACCACAAACAGTTAGGATCACATCAGAAAGGTGCCATGCTCCCACGGCACCATGCGGAAGCACAGGTACGTGACCAACACAGAGCAAGGAATATCGTCTGTGCTGAAGCATGTCCCTTGGAGTCACAACTAGGCCCAATCCTGCTTAGCGTGTGAGATGCAATGTACTCACAGCATGAGTCTCCAAGTCACATATATGTTGCTTACCCCTTTCTTCCTCTTTTCCTTGCTTTCTTCTTTTATAGCACCATCAAGCTCAGCTAGAGAGGCAGCACTGCAGCAAGCTTTCAGAAGCTGCATTGTGATGAGAACTCTGGCACGCCACTTCACATCTCTGTGTATCTCACTTTACCTACCCTTAAAACAGGGATAATAAATACTTACCTGCCTTACAGTGCTATCATGAGTATTAATTAATTCACACTTGGAAAGTGCTTTGAGATCCATGGCAGGAAGGTGCTCTAAAAGGGGAAATCATAGGCAAATTATAATTGTATGTATTTGCTTTCTGGGTTTGGGTCACGACGGCACAGATATACTGGGATTTCCCCAGCTCTCTGGACACACAGACAGGACCAATAACTAGTTAATCGCAGTATTCTCATACCGCCTAGAGTTTCATCCTCCAAGTTCCCTAGTCAGCTTCCTTCTAATTGGAATGAAGTTACATCAGCCTGCTCTCTATTTGCCATGGCTGAATGGACCTTCACATGCTCTTCCCTTTGCAGATGTGCGTGGTCTTAACCCAAACATGGAATTCAAATAACCAGGTCAATTGTAATGTGCCTTTCCACAAGTGGGGCTGACCCTGGGTTCTAAGCAGCTATACCACAGCAAGCATACAGAGAAGGGAGGGTGGTAGACAAATCTAGCTAGTGGGGAAATGAGAGTCCAATGTCACAGGGTGTAAAAATAGCTGCTGCAGTCAGTGGCTACTAACTCCTTGTCAGATGGCAAGGATGTAATTTTATGTAATCCTGACCTATTTCATATAACTCAGACCAGGAAAGCAAGATTAGTTTCTTACCAGCTTTCTGGAGTGCCAAACATTATTTATCATGCGGTCTGTGTGGTAGGAGATGTAGTCACAAAAATTACTGTTACTCTCTCCCTTCTCCCAGCTGTCAGTTTAACAACAGCACAGGACATTGTGTCCTGCCTGCGAGGCTGAATTTCTGTCCTGAAATCTCTTCTTTACTCTTTAAAATAATCTTCAGAGAATGTTTAAAAAAAATAACCTACATGTTTAGAATAAGTACTACTGCATAATTACTATTGCCGCTAAGACTTCAGTGATGACATTTTCATTGTGCAGTAGGAGAAACCATAGAAAAAAATGGTATGCATTTTTGGCCCACATCCTTCACTGATGTAAATGTGTAGTTCAGTGGAATTATGCTGATTTACCCCAGCTGAGGATCTGGCCTTTGGTTATACTGCGACTGCTTTGATAACAAGACTATTTGGTAACATGACATCTATTGCACTGTGGTAACAGCACTTCTTGGGTGATTAAAGACCTTCCTATTGGAGCCTGTACATACACACTAACTAGCTGAAGGGGAGATCTCATTGAAGTGACTATTCAAAGAAAGATCATTAAGGTTTTCTGGCCCCTAAAATCAGCATTCTATTCCCGCAAAAACTGACAATTCTTGTTGAACATTAAAAGCACAAGCACACAAAACCCCACCATCCATTAACAGCCTCCAAGCCCAGAATAGCAGCTTCATGGACAAAAGCAACTGAGAGGATTTGCTATTAAATGCACATATATTTCTACTTCGTTTTCTAAATTAAATATTTGGTTTTTTTCCCATCCATGAAGGCTCTAAGGCAGCCAGAGCCCCATAGGTGCAGGAACTACGGGTGCAGGGGGTGCTGCAGCACCCCCAGGTTTTGCACAGGGTCCCAGCTGCCAGCCCCACACCCGGGGGCTCTGCTGCTGGCCCCAGTCCCGGCCGCTGGTCCCGCATCTGGAGTCTCGGCCGCCGACCAGGGGTTCCAGCCGCCCGGCCCAGCACCCAGGGTCCAGGCTGCCAGCCCCATGGCTGGGGCTCCGCTCCTGACCCTGGCCCGGGATTCCGCACCCACCCCCAGCTGTGACCCCAGCCTCTGCCCCCTTACCCTGTCTGCATCCCCCCCCCTCCTGAAGCCACAGTTCTGCTCCTGGCCCCAGCTCGAGGGGGCGGTGAGGGGCGCAGACATGGGTAAGGGGGGGTGCAGCTCAGCACCCCCACTCTAAAAACTGTTCCAGCACCACTGTGAAGCCCTAGGGAAATTGGGCTTGATCCTAAGAGGCGCTGAGTACTCTATTCCTGATTTAGCCAGGCACTTAAGCACATACTTAACTTCAAGCATATAAGTCGTCCTGCTGAATTCAATGGGACAGCTCATGTGCTTGAAGTTAAGCTGGTGCTTATGGACTTTGCTGGATCAGGACCAGAGTGCTGAGCACCCTGCAGGATCGAGTCTCTAATGACATCCGAAAAGACAAGAGGCTGGACCTGAGTGATTGAGGTCATGTGTATATCAGAAAATGATACTATTTGTATTGCCACTGCACCTAGGAGCCCCAGTGATAGACCAGGACTCCACTGTGCCAGGCACTGCACAAACACAGAACAAAAAGACAGTCTCGGCCCCAAGGAGCTTACAGTCCAAGTTCTGTATACTTATTTTTAGAAACTGAACAAAATACATATACAGATAACAAAACAAGGTTGTGATCAAACACAAATGGGTCTTTTAAAAGGCAGCCAATACAGGTTACAAAAAAGATGTGTTGATACTTGTATGGGAAGTATGGTAATAATGGCAAAGAGTGTTTTACAAAATGGGGATACCTGGCATTAAACTTTATCTTAATCTTTAAACATGGGTGCTCTATGCAAAGCTGCTAATTCCTGCACTTCGGAGGACATGAGCCAGCTCTGAGAGCAGACTTTGTTAATACTATATGCAGTTATTTCTGTAGCTGATTGAAAAGAACAGTGAAAAAAAAAATGGGTTTCATAGAAAATATTTGGAAGATATTTCAGGAAAATATCTCAAACTTATAATAAAGATCGTTCATCTCTCCAAACAGAAAGAACATAATGCTATACAGTAACCTGGCTGGGAACCTGTGAAGCAGATGACTTCATGCTGACCACAGCACTGCGGTCAGCTAGATAACAACTGGTTCTGCTCAACACCACTCAGCTAGTCATGGCTAACAGCTGTTACGCTGCTGACACATCCAGTCCTTGTCGACTCTGGCCACAGAGGTCAGCACTCTTAACTTGAGCACACCCAATTGAGTTTAAACACTGGGCAGTTTTCAAATGTAGACAAGTACTGGGAAAGAGACTTACACTGTTTAAAACTCCTTATTTCGTTTTTTTTAGAATCCATTTGACTCCAGTGTATAATTAGTATTTGGGATAAAAGATGTCTTTGCTAAAATTCGTTCTGAAGAGGTCCCTGCCGTGGCAAGGGGAGCAAGGGGAAACAGAGCCACAGGGAGGAGAAATGGCTTTCCACAGTCACCCAGCAGGTAGAGTCCAGCCCCAGACCAGCTGTAGTGGCCAATTCTGCAGCAGACAATATTCCTAATTAGGGGCAGCTTACCAGCTGTAAAAGCTGCTTGGTGCAAATTGCAGGGATTGGGTGTTTTAATTGTACAAAGCTGAAGGATCATTGTAAAACAAGGAGATATTAGCGTGATAAGGAAGCCATTTGGAAAGAGTGTCAACTTTCAAGGTACAGAAAGCTTGTCTTCAAACATCAATAACACAGGGATAAAGCGTACTAAAATCAACCTCTTGCTTTAACAGGATGCTCCTGATTGAAAACAAGGGAGATTAGAATCAGTTTGACCATGATCAGATTTACCTTGTCAAACCCTTTGTTCCCTCCATGCAGGCTGTTGGGTGGGTTGTTGAGGGCCAACTGATACTCTTTTCCTTCCACCGTGAATTTCCCATTAGCAATTCTGTTAGCAACTCGCCCAATTGTGGCTCCAAAGTAGGGGTGTTTGTTGACATAACCTAACAAAAATAAAGGAGTCATCATTCAAAACAAAGTTCTAGTTTGACTGTGATCCCTAGAGCCAGGCAGATGGAGCTCAGAAAGTAGGGTTGGGTTGGGGTGGGAAAAACAGTCCTGGCAATAAGACGAGGGTCTTAATTTAAGATGAGAACGTAGACGGTGTCTGCAAGTCTCCATTTGTTTACTAATTTGAGTTCTAGAAGGCATCCCCAATTGCGCATCTTGGAGGTGCATGCCCATTTCCATCACACCCAACAACTGCCCTGCACTCCTCGTGCCCTTCCAGAATGGGAGAGTTTCGTTCCTCAAAACTCATGGCTGCCGAACAAGGAACTGTGGAGTTTAAGGTCCCTTTACAAGAACAGCCGCCTAAACAAGATGTACATGTTAAAAAGCCAGGAAATGGAGAGCTAAGGTGACACTTCCCACCCAATGCAGCCACCTGGAGCACTAGGCTGATGCATTAGCCACCAGGCAATCGTTTCTGCTAAATACCATGGAGGGGAGGCGTTCTCTACGCAGATCTCAGCCAGGTGGTCACCTCCAAAACACGCTGCTGTAAGTGGCTTGCTCAGCATCCCAGAGGCAGGCTGTGGGAGAGCCCAGGACAGACACCAGATCTCCTGAGCCCCAGTACATTGCCACAGCCACAAGACCGTCTTTTTGCTGCTTGCAGCCCCTGCCCTAGTCACAATCAATATATGGACACTATGTTGCTGCCTAGGGCAAGCCACCTTGGCAGATTCACTTACAAGGGCGGCATGGCTGAGGGGAGGGGCCTTGGGCCAGTCTTTAGAGACTGGGTTTATTCCTGGCTTTGGCTGAAAGGCCCTTGAGCAGATGCTTATTTGCTAAATAGGGGAAGGACGGTCGTCTCCGCTCAGGACAGGGATATAGGCAGCCTGGGTTACTATTAAGAGCTATGAAATGCACAGAAATATTTCCCATGGTCAGGGGAAGAAATTTCACGGTTTCTAGTTCCCAACTCAGTTCCCCTTCCCCTGTGGTATATTGTGTGAGAAGGTCTCCCTAACAATCTCTCACTGCTGCAGGAGATGAACCTGGCTCACAGCAGGTGAGCTCACAAAGCAAACTCCAATAGCTTGCAGGTATTCAAGCTAAAAAGTTCTTGGTGCTGATGCTAGGTCTCAGCAAGGGCAGTGCAGTGATGTGGGCTTCGTGGGGATAGCGCCCCCTGTCTGGTCCATATCTGTGCATTATGAAAAGGCTGACATTTAAAAAACAGGTCTTTTTCCTTGTGGTGGGAGGATGGGGGGGGTCTGTACTCTAGAGAACACTGTCATCCACTGTCACCAAATTTTCACCCCCGACTTGACCCAGACTCTGAACTGACAGGCCAATTTTTGAGCCACCCTAACGACGCATGTGGATTTTAGAGAGGTTTGAAAATTAGAATCTACACAGAAACCAATTAGTGCTCTACCATAGTAACACACGCACCCTATTAACCAGAGAAACCAAACCCATTCATCCAAATCTACTCCATTCCTCGGGCAAAAAAACAGATTAATACATGGTCTCTGCTTTGCTCTCAGATTCTCCATCGAGAATGGAAAGCAGAATTTGGCTTCCTACTTTCACGCAAATTTGTGAGATAACAAGAAGGAGGGAATGCATGATATAAAAGCAGTCTGATGTGTGTCTGCCAGGGAGCTGCCAGCAAGTCTGGAGTGTGTTCCCTTCTGGAGCTAAGCGAGCATTCGGAGTGCTTCCTCAGTATTCGGAAGAGGCGAGAACATTGTCCCAATGTGAGAGCTGGGGCATTCTGCCCTCAGCGGTCACCCCATGGTGCTCCAAGTGGCTCATATAATTTGCCTTAAAAACAGGAAGAAAGCGCCTATTTGCAGTCAGGTGGTGACTGATCAGCTGCTTATTGCAGGACTCAGTGCACTCATCTGTGCTGCGTGCCGGGCTCAGATCTGTTTAGGGATACAATGACCTCAAGGCAGCCATTTCCCCGTCAAGCCTTATTTCATGGGCTTTCCAAAGGCCCAGCTCAACGTAATGCAGAGTAACCCCTAGTCTGAGGAATCCCATTCATTTCAGTGGCACTGCTCCATTGTAGTTCATGAGCAAGATGGGCAGAATCAGGAACTAAATGTTTTTAAGAACTAGACTCAGCGGAGCAACAGACGGGCCTGTTAGCTCCACTTTAGTAAGGCACTAGTCAGAAATGTCTACTCACATCCTTCGCTCCCGGAGCCCTGAACATACAGGCTTGTCCTCTCAGGCCTCTACCATCCACATCACTGTCCCTCCTCTCCATACAGAGCACAACTGCTTGGATCACTTACCCTGCCTGCCCCCTCTTGAAGCCTCTCCACCTGTTCCCCTCTCTCTCCACATTGGGGTCAAGCTACTTGTCTTCACCTCACGGGTCTTCGTGACTCTGCACTCACTGCATGCCCACTCCCGCCTCTTGTCCACCAACCCCGCCTGCTCTGCTGCACCAAGGTTGCCAGCCTCCTCCGCCCCCTTGTCAGTTCTCACACAGACCTCCCTGCACCAGCATCCATACTGTCACCTGCACATGGAACACCCGCCCTGAGCTGATCCATAAGTCCCCAACCTCTCCATCCCCAGCATCCAGCTCTGCTGCTGCAGCCAGGGGCAGTCGGGGATTGACAACATTCACCGTGTCCTAGCCATGGACCAGAACCATGCTAGGTGCTGTACAAACAGAACAAAAACATGGTCCCTGCCCCATTTTCAAGTTTGGCAAGCCTGACTCTGATCTCACTTGCATAGGTGTGTAAATCAGGAGCAACTCCAGTGCAACCGACAGAGAGGCACTTGGGTGCTAAGAGGTAAAGGTTACATACTGGGCAAGAACTATCCCATTTTGTGGTTGTACACACCTAGCACAATTTATCTAAGGTTCTCCTATGGCTCCCATCACCATATCTGAGCACTTCACATGCTGTTGCATTTATTCTCACAGCTCTGCAGGGCAGGGCGATTATTCCCTTCTACAGTTGGGGAATTGAGGCACGGAGAGACTAAGTGACTTCCCCAAGGTCACAAAAGGAGTTTGTGGCAGAGCAGGTAACTGAACCCAGGATCTCTTAAGTCCCAGCTTGGTGCCCTAACCATTTGACCATCCTCCTTCTCAAGGCTTCATTCTTGATTGGGGCCTCTAGCTGCTACAGTAATCAAAATTATAATAATGTATCTCATTGCCATAAGAATTACTCTACTGGATCAGGCCAACGGTCCATGTAGCCCAGTATCCTGTCCCTGACATTAGCCAGTGTCAGATACTTCAGAGGGAATGCACAGAGCAGGGCAATTTTGAATGCGTCACCTCTATTGTCCAGTCCCAGCTTCCAGCAGTTGGAGATTTAAGTACACCCAGAGCATGGGGTTACAACCCTGACCATCTGGACCTATTCTCCAGGAATTTATCTAATTCTTTTTTGAACCCAGTTACACTTCTGGCCTTCACATCATCCCCTGGCAACAAGTTCCATGGGATGACTGTGTGTTGTTTGAAGAAATACTTCCTTATGTTTACTTTAAGCCTACTGCCTATTAATTTCATTGGCAACCCCTGGTTCTTGTGTTATGTGAAGGGGTAAATAACTCTTCCTTATTCACTTTCTCCACACCAGTATGATTTTATAGACCTCTGTCATATCCCCCCTTAGTCGTCTCTTTCCTAATTGTACAGATGCTGTGCTGTGATTGAAAGTCTTTGTTCTAAAGAGCAAAAGTCCTTCTGGACTGGGGAAGGAAGTTTTTCTTCTCTTGTGGTGGAGATTCTGCGTAATATGGGTTTGATCCTGCTTCCACTGAAGCAAATGGCAACCTGCAAACCCCTCTTCCCCCCGCCCCCCGCCTGAAATAGAAGCCTCTCCATTGCCTTGCCCATAACGTAGTCAGTCACTCACACCAGTGTGGGTGGATGGAACACAACACCACGGGGCTATGGTCGTGTTTTGCACCCCCTGTGCACTACAGCAGAGGACTGCGCTGAGAGCAGGGCCATGGAGAACCAGGGGCCTAGTGAGAGGTGCCTTAGAAAAGGAGCAGAAAGAAAATAACCAAGAAGCTAGGTCAATGCATATTGTCTTTGAAAAAATGGATTTAAACCCACCTTCCAAGCGATCAAAGCCCAGGACAATGTCGGAGAGGTTCCCATCCCTGCCTTTGGTTTCCAGTGCAGTGATTATACAGCCTAAGGAGATAATCTCCACTTTAACACTGTCTGATTTCAGCAGGAACTTTTCAACAGCCCCTCCTCCTCCCTTCTGGGGCAAGTGTCCAAACACCTCTCTGGTCACCTCTGTCATTTCTCCCCACAGCCGGATGTCTCTGGAAAACAAGAGAGAAACCACAACACCAAGGTAAGCAGACGGCTGAGGAGGGGAAATCCGGAAAGCAGAGGTAGCAGCAAGAAAACACACACTGCAAACAGGGCAGGGCTTGGAGCCAGGAAATCACATGATCCTCCCCCAAGCGGGCCAAGCCAGATGAGCAGACAGGGACAGACTGCCCCGTACCCTTTCCTGGCCCCTCTCTGAAGCAGAGAGGCCAGCCAATATTCTGCTGCTCTATCCCATTTCAGCAAGCAGGTGAACACTACGGGGTCCAGCATGTAATGCTGGATTTTGAGATAACATATGAGCAGCCAACCATTCAACTCCAGATGGAGGATTGCATGCTGGGATATGTAGTCCAAACTGCTGGCACCAAGAGGGGGAGCGCTGTAGGCTGTGGCCTGTAGTTTTGAGAGACCTGAGCTAGAATAAAAGGGAAGAGAGAGACTTTCAAAATGCAGGATTGCCAACCTCCAAAAAGCTGGAGTCAGACCCTCAAAATCACCAGACTGGCTTAAAAATCATGAGATTTTACAAAATAATACATTGTGGGCTCATTTTATTTGCCTTCTGGCATTTGAGTTTTTAGGATACACTCAGATCACATTTCCAAGTTTTTTTCTGCAATCAGGAGGACTAGAAACTTACTGTTGTTTTAAAAGGAAGCTGAGATTCTCCCATAAGCACCTGACTCTGGCAGCTGGAGATTTAAGACAATCACCAAATATGGCAAGACTCACAATAGAATGGTGAGCATTGGCAACAATGATAACTTGTCTGTGCTGGAGAAGAAAGGTGATCTGCTATGACTTGGAAGTGATATGTACTAGAAATCACACTGGGGACACTCTCCTTCAGCACTGCCAACCCCCATGCATTCTAAATCACGAGTCAGGGCCTCAGAATCATGAGATTTATTAAAATAATAAATGTTCAGGGGTTTTTTTTGTTTGCCTTCTGGGTTTGTGCCTTTAAAGGGTCACATTCTCAAGGTATTCTCCACAATTGAAAGCTGGAAACTTAATTTTTAAATGAAAGTTGAGGTTCCCATTTAATCACAGAACTCCAGGAGCTGGAGATTAAGAAACATACTAAATATCATGAGTCTCACAATAAAACCGCGAGAATTGGCAACCATGATTTTAACTCCTTTGAAGTTGAGTTTTTTGGAGAGACAAGGTATACTCTTCTCCCATATCATGGCAGTATTTGCCATGCATTATTTAAGCACCATGCAGGTAAACAGCTTGATATTTCTAGGAAGTATGACATTAAGGGAGTAAAATAAGTGTTGAAATATCCCTAGGCCCCAATCCTGTAACACCTGCATCACTTTACTCACATGAGTAGCTCCTCTGAGTTCAATGGGGCTATGCATGGGAGTAAAGCAAAGGGGCCATTCACATGGGTTGCAGGATCAGGACCTTAGCTAGTAGATTCCATTGTTTTCAGCATTTGTGTTCTTTAAAATATCACTTGGGCAGTCCCAACTTAAAATCAAGCAGGTATGGCTAGGTTGTAGCATTGAGTAAATCAAAATAAAATCATTATGAAAAACAGAGGCTTTTGGCAATGAATGTCTTGTTATTGATTTTATTACATTTATAAACTTGATTATCTGTGAAGCATGGACACTGACAGTCTTCATAACAAGCAGCAACATCTGGCACATATACTTCTATAGATGTAGTTGCATAATGGCTACACATTTGGAAATGGATGGGAGAGACGTGGATTTTTGTAAGTCACAGTGTTGATATTTTTGCATTTATATTATCATGATGATTTATCCTTTCTAATAGGAGGTGCCTTGTGGTCCCGATCAGGATGGAGGCTAGGTGCTGTATCAGTGCACAGGTAGACAGTTCCTGTCCCAAACATGTGACTTGCCTGTCACATTCACTTGTGTCAAGAGAAGGGAAGGGCAATAAGGATAACAAAACTAAGATCATGTAGTTACATAGGTCACTACTGTGCAGCCTGATGGCCCCATATACCTAGAGGAGCATTAGAAGAATATGAAATAAATGCAGCTTTCCCCACTTGCCTTATTACTAGAGCTGGACAGAAGATGAGGGAAAGGGTGTTCATGGGAAAATTTTGACAAGAGTTAAAAGAAAATAGTTTTTGTTGAAATTTTCCACAGAAATCTTCAACTTCTCATTGAAACTGAAAAATATGGGGCTTTGGTTTCTTGATGAAAAGTCAACATTTTCCATGGAAAGGACACTTTTTTTGCAGGGGAAAAGAGGTTGCTTCATTTTCTGTCAAAAACCAGTTTTGATGGAAAATATCCTACTAGCCCTACCTATTGCCTGTAAACATAACAGCCAGTCTGGGGTTTGAAGAAAGAGGGCAGTAGCCTCATGGGTTAATTCCAGGAGGACATCCCATGCACAGTACACAGCATGGACGGAAGTATGGAGCCGCTTGCAACAGATACAGACATCAAGGCTGGCGCATTGCACTGACTCCGTCACTTCACCAATCAGAGACTTGCAGATCCCTGGTGAGGGCCAGACTCAAGGTGATGGTGAGGTGGTAACTGGTGCTGAGTAGCACAGCAATGAGCCAGGGAAACAACCCTAGCAGCAGTATCTTGAATGGACTGGAAGGTGAAGGGGGCTGGGGTACATGTCTGTGTGTGAAAGAGATAGATTTAGCTCTATGAACAGAAAGAAAACTGAATCAGCTGAGGGCAATGAGCTGGGTCTGTTCAGCCCTGGGTCCCTGACAGTAGGAGAAAGGGTTAGGGCTGTGGACTTGTTTGGGCAAGAGAGAAGGAGAGGGGGAAAACGGGATGGAGGGAGGAGGAGAAAGTGGCACAGAGAAGAGCCATGTGCTGAGAGATGAGGACAGATACTGGCAAAACACAGTTAGGGGAGAGGAACCAGTGGATTGGGCAGGAGCAGGTAGTGAGCTGATATAGACAAGAACAATCAAGCATGTTGGCTGGAGCAACTAGGTAACCAGGCAAAAGCAAAACTGCAGAAGCAAGGGATCCTATTGCAGGCAGGAGAAGCCTCTGGGGAGCTGGCATGGTGGCCAGCTGGCCAATGTAACTGTGATGACCAGCAGTACCATGATCAGGAGTGGGCTGCAGATGTTCCTGCCACAGTCAGTATGGTAACACAAACAGATATTCACTGAGTGATGCTGGAGGAAGAGCAATGTGTGCGAGGTATTATTATGGCAGGCAATGGATCATCCCCTAATT
Source organism: Platysternon megacephalum (assembly GCA_003942145.1). Taxonomy (NCBI): domain Eukaryota; kingdom Metazoa; phylum Chordata; order Testudines; family Platysternidae; genus Platysternon; species Platysternon megacephalum. The sequence continues at coordinate 938,195 of QXTE01000187.1, forward strand.
TCATTAACATCACAACCTGAGTCTGCAGACTTCCTGCCACTTATCTCCAACAAGCAGGTGGGAAGAGAACCCTTTCAAATCCACATGCCCCTGTCTGGGGCAGCCCATCCCAGCCTCTGTAGTGCTCATCAGGCCCCACCACTCAGCCTGGATGGGGAACTGCTGTGTTCCAGTTAGTGGGGTACCTTGCCTGGTGGGTTTGAGGCCAGCACTGAATTGGGATTAGTCAAGGGCTGTGTCTGGGGGTCCCCAGGGCGGGGGGTGATGTGGACTGGCAGCAGGAGACCGACAGAGTTCAGCTCCCCACTCCACCTCCACACACCGTGGCCCAAGTGACTAAAAAGACTGGTCACAAGAGGCACCGGATCAAACATAAACATCCCTCTCTGGGTATGAAGAAGCTCTGCTTTACCCCACAAAACTCAAACTCACCCACAGTTCTTGGCCATGCAGTGTCCAGTCAGTGAACTCCACACCAATAACCAGGGCAGCTCCTGTTTCCCCAGAGCTCCCTGTCCTGGCAAAGCCCCTGCCTCTCACTCCCTTGTGACTGACAGCCCCTCGCGGCTGACTGTCTCCCTGATCTGATTCTGAACAGACTGCCTGGCTCAGGGGGGCCTCTGAGTGGGGCAGCAGAAGGCAGGGCTGTGGGATCCCCTTGGGGGTGCACTGAAAGGGTATACTCCCTACCACAGAGAGCTGCTTGGTTGGGTTGTTTGTGCAGAAGGCGGGGTTGTGGGGCTATTTGTTTGGATACCCTGGAACGAGAAGGCTGTTGGCTTTGATGCGGTAGGCATTTGGGGAGTATGTGGGTGGAGGTAGCTCAGCTCTGGGGAGTGGGTTGTTCCCAGAGGATGGTGTTAGCAGTATGGCTGAGGTAACCAGGGATTTGTTCTTGCTACCCCATTCTGAGACCCGTCCCATCCTCATTAAGGACCTGAACCAGAGCCCATTAAATCAATGGGAGTCTTTCCACTGTTCTTCAGTGGGCCCCGAGTCAGGCACTAAGAAGGGGGATGAAGCTTGAGTGGGCTCCATTGGACTTTAGGAGGAAAGTTAACAGGAAGAGATGAACAGCTAGGGGTTTGGGAACCCTGGTTACAAGTGAAGAACAAAGGACTGGTCTAATAGGTCTGGAGGTGCAGAGAGATGCCTGGGCATCCTTCATTTAGGGACACATGCTGCCAGCACAAGGTTTGTTCTTATGAAAGGAGGGTCTCAGCCATCCTGCCTGACAAACGCTGTGAGAAGGGCTATGGGGAAGCAGGACCTTACTACAGACAAGAGGGCATCTTGTTAGTTAAGCTTAGGCTCTAGAATGCATGTTATGATTTTATTTTATATGTAACCCTTTCTTTCTATTAGTCGGACTTGCTTCTTCTCCCATCTCCATATTTTGTTAAATAAACTTCTTGTTTCACTACAAACAATTGTAAGTGCTGTGTGTGAAGTGGAGCGACGATACTGAGGGGACACTGATAAGCTGGGGTGTGCCGTTCCTGAGGGAACAGCGGGTCTGGCAATGCTGTGAGTGTCCCGTGGCACGGGGGCTGGGCACTGTAAGGGGATGCTTGGAGGGCTCAGGGGTTGGACTGTGCCTATCGCTGAGCTGCAGGAGGGACAGTAGTGCCCACGTGGGCTGAGAAGGGAGTGCTTGAGTTGCCCGTGGCTGATGGAGTCAGGGAACTGACCCCCAGAAGGCACAGACAAGATTTCCTCAAACTAAGGGCAGGTGGTAGTGAGGAGCCTCACATCCTGGGCACCCCCCGCCTCCCGGGACCATCACAGTAATTCCATCCCTATTCAGCAAAGCCCCTGTGCACGTGACTAAATGCCATAGACTCCAATGGGGTTTAAGCGCTTTGCTAAATCCCGTATTCGGGACAATCCTTGTGGAAATATCATTGTATAGGGATTAAATCAATAACGTTCTATAGAAATGTAACACCATTCTATAGAAATTACTCTCAACACTTTTCCAATGTAATAGAAAATGATAACCTTTCTCTAGATTTTTGGATCCATCCTATAGAATGTAATAGAGAATTCTAATGTTCTGTTCTATACTGCTGACACTAGGAGAACTGTTTGTGATTAGCAAATGTGCTCTGTGATCTGTAGCTTGGTGAGGAAGTGGTGATGGAGACTGTGGCTTTTGTAACATTAAAGGAGTTGATATTCTGATTTAGTCCTATGATTCATTTCAAGGAGGGTCTGGGTTCATCTGCTTATCTAACATTATCATCAGTAATTCATTCATGCTCTCTGTGTTTCCCACCCATACGTACAGGGGCCCACAGTGATGCTCAAAGGAGTGAGTGGGTGGCAACCCCATTGTACTATATTTGATCAAATACCATAAATTAGCGATTTACAATTTTCAAGCGTCTTCTGGTTACAGGTTAACCAGAATGGGAAATAACCTGCCAGCTCACTCCTACCACTCAGTCACATGGAGACTGAGGGAGGGACTGCTCCCTTTGTTCCTGGTTCCTTCAGAGTTCAGAGAAACAGGACTTTGTATGTTCTTTGTAAATAAGTCAGGTATTTCATTGATGCAGTTTTATCACCAATTTCTATTTCTAACTGGACCATCCCCAGGGCCCTGAACTTTGACTAGCTGCTTTGGAGCAGGGTAGGGTGACCAGGTGTCCGGTTTTGGCCTGGAACACCCAGTCAAAAAGGGATCCTGGCGTCTCCGGTCAGCACCACTGACTGGGCCCTTGACTGTCCGGTTCGTGGTGCCGTGCAGCGGGGCTGGCAGGCTCCCTGCTAGCCACCACGCCATGTGGCTCCCAGGTCAGGAAGCAGCCGGCATGTCCGGCTCCTAGCCTTAGGGGTGACCAGGGGGGTCCGCATGCTGCCCCATTCCCTGCCCTCAGCTGCAGCTCCTATTGGCTGGATCAGAGCAGGGGAGGAACTAGTGTGAGAGTGACTCACGAGTGCTCAGCAGGTGGCTGTTGAGGGGTCGCGTGGCGTGCACCTCTCCCGCTGCTGCTCGGCCCTCTTCTCCTCGCACGGCTGGGCTCGAGCTGCAGCGCATGCCCTGTGGCGAACTGCGGTCTGTCTGTCGCCCCATCGCCAGCACCCAGGAGTTCAATCTATGTGTATCCCCATCTCTGAGTGCTGGGAATGGGGCTGCACCTCCCTCCCCCTCACTGCATCCCTCCCCGTCCCATCCCCCCGTCACTGTATCCCTCCCCGTCCCATCCCCCCGCACCTCCCTCCCCCTCACTGCATCCCTCCTTGTCCCAACCCCCCACATCCCATCCCCCTCACTGCATCCCTCCCCATCCCAACCCCCCCGCATCCCCATCATTGCATCCCTCCCTGTCCCATCCTGTTCTGCCCCCCACACCTACCCATCCCAGCCCTGTACCTCTTACAGTGCTCTCCCACCCATCCTCTCCACCTCCCAGAGCTGCCACCCGTGTTCCTCACCCCCCACACCCCTGCACCCCTCACTGCTCCATACACTGCTACACTCCCATTATGTCCCTATACACGTGTGTGCCCCCCACATCCTCATGCACCTGTAGCCTTCTGCCTCCCCCTGCATCCCCATCCACCCCACATACCCCCCCACACCCCTCCTCTCTCCTTCACTGCCCCCTCTCACCCCCACCCTGCTCTCGTCCTTGGCTTCTTTCCCTCCCCATCCTCTCTCCTCCACCCCCCACCACATCTTTTCCCCTCCAGCCAACTCTCCTCCCTTCCCAGTTGGGTGATTTAGGCAGCCCCTGGAAAAGTGTATGAAAAAGTGTCTCTGTGTCAGTAAGTGTAATAAATGACAGGGGGGTGGGGGTGGGGAGCTCCCTTTTATGGACACCCAGCCAGCCAGTAGCTATAAAATCCCTCTTAGTAGCTGTTCTCTAATTGCTCTACCTGTAAAGGGTTAAAAAGTCTCACTGCTATGCATAGGTAAAAGAAAGTAAGTGGGCACCTGACCAAAAGAGCCAATGGGAAGGCTAGAACTTTTTAAAATTAAAAAAAGACTCCCCTTTTGTCTGTCTGTTGTTCTCCAGGGAGAGTCGGACAGGGCAGTTATGCTGTAAACAGCTTGGGGCCAGTTATGAAAAATCCTCAGTATCATACCTAAAAACTACTCATTTAAAACCCCAAATATGTAAGTAGATCAGAAAATGTCTAAAAAGACGTGATTAGGTTTATCTCTTTTTATTTATTTATGGCTTGTGAACTCCTCTGTGCTAACCCCGGGTGCTTTTGTTTTGCTTGTAACCTTTAAGCGGGACCCCAAGAAAGCTATTCTTAGTGCTTAATCCTTGTAGTTATTCTTTTAAAATCTACCCCCTACAGGTCAACCCCCTACAGGCTAACATAAATGCTATCCAAAAGTGGCCTGTCCCTAAGTCAAAGAAGCAGGTCCAATCTTTCTTGGGCTTGGCCGGGTATTACAAACAATTTGTACCACACTACAGACAAATTGCCACCCCACTAACTGACCTAACCAGGAAAAAACAGCCAAATGCAGTTCAATTGACTAAAAAGTGTCAAAAAGCCTTTAACCAGCTTAAAGTAGCCCTTACATCTGACCCTGTACTAAGGGCCCCGAACTTCAACCAAACTTTCGTCCTAACCACAAATGCGTCCGAGCGTGGTGTAGAAGCAGTTTTAATGCAGGAAGAACCAAATCAACAATTCCATCCTGTCGTGTTTCTCAGCAAAAAAACTTTCTAAAAGGAAAAGCCACTGGTTAGTCTAAAAAAAAAAAATGTTACGCCATTGTGTATGCTCTGGAAAAGCTACGCCCATACATTTGGGTATGGCGTTTCCACCTGCAGACTAACCATGCTGCACTGAAGTGGCTTCATACAGTCAAAAAACTTCTTCGGTGGAGTTTAGCTCTTCAAAACTTTAATTTTAAAATACAACACATTTCAGAAGCCTCTAACAAAGTGGCTAATGCACTCTCCAGGGAAGGTTTCCCAAAATCAGCTGGGTAAAAATGTCCCTGTATTCTAAGTCATTGTAGTCCTTAAAATGTGAAAAATACTGTTTAGTTCTTCATGTAGTTAGTAGTAAAATTAAAGGTGCATGTATCTTATTAACTCTGTTTTCCTAAATCTCCAGGAAGAAATCCCAGCCAGTGTGGACCTGACCTAAACCAGGCTGCCCAACACCGTCTGTCATTTGGGGGGCATGTAATAAATTAAGGGGGGGAGAGTAGCTCCCTTTTATGGACTCCCAGCCAGCCAGTAGCTATAAAATCCCATGAAAAATCCTCAGTATACCTAAAAACTACTCATTTAAAACCCCAAATATGTAAGTAGAGCAGAAAATGTCTAAAAAGATGTGATTCGGTTTATCTCTTTTTATTTCTTTATGGCTTGTGAACTCTGTGCTAACCCCAGGTGCTTGCTTGCAACCTTTAAGCAGGACCCCAAGAAAGCTATTGGTGCTTAATCCTTGTAGTTATTCTTTTAAAATCTAGCAATAGCCTAAATTTCCAGATGTATTTTCTTTCTTTTTTTTTTAAATAAAATTTCTTTTTTTAAAAACAGAATTGGATTTTTGTGTCTTAAAAGGTTTGTGCACATGTTGTTTAATTAGCTGGTGGCAACAGCTAATTTCCCCTTTTTTTTTTCTTTCTCGGCTCTTCCCTGGAGGGGTGTGTGTGAAAGGGCTTGAGAGTACCCCACAGAAAGAAATTCCCAAGTGCGCCTTCCTGTGCTCTCAAAGGGGTTCTGCACTTGGGTGGTGGCAGTATCTACCAATCCAAGGTAAAAAAAAAAAAAGCTGTAACCTTGGAAGTTTAATACACCTCTACCCCGATATAACGCTGTCCTTGGGAGCCAAAAAATCTTACCGCGTTATAGGTGAAACCGCGTTATATCGAACTTGCTTTGATCCACCGGAGTGCACAGCCCCACCCCCCCGGAGCGCTGCTTTACCGCGTTATATCCGAATTCGTGTTAGATCGGGTCGCGTGATACCGGGGTAGAGGTGTACAAGCCTGAAGTGGCCAGTATTAATTTTAAAAATCCTTGTGGGCCCCCACCTTCGGCACTCGAAGTGCCAGAGTGGGGAATCAGCCTTAACAACAAGTGTGTACATGCATGCATTGTATGTGTGTAAGAGACGGTGTCTCTTTGTGTAGGGAGGTACATGTATTGCCGNCAAATTGCCACCCCACTAACTGACCTAACCAGGAAAAAACAGCCAAATGCAGTTCAATTGACTAAAAAGTGTCAAAAAGCCTTTAACCAGCTTAAAGTAGCCCTTACATCTGACCCTGTACTAAGGGCCCCGAACTTCAACCAAACTTTCGTCCTAACCACAAATGCGTCCGAGCGTGGTGTAGAAGCAGTTTTAATGCAGGAAGAACCAAATCAACAATTCCATCCTGTCGTGTTTCTCAGCAAAAAAACTTTCTAAAAGGAAAAGCCACTGGTTAGTCTAAAAAAAAAAAATGTTACGCCATTGTGTATGCTCTGGAAAAGCTACGCCCATACATTTGGGTATGGCGTTTCCACCTGCAGACTAACCATGCTGCACTGAAGTGGCTTCATACAGTCAAAAAACTTCTTCGGTGGAGTTTAGCTCTTCAAAACTTTAATTTTAAAATACAACACATTTCAGAAGCCTCTAACAAAGTGGCTAATGCACTCTCCAGGGAAGGTTTCCCAAAATCAGCTGGGTAAAAATGTCCCTGTATTCTAAGTCATTGTAGTCCTTAAAATGTGAAAAATACTGTTTAGTTCTTCATGTAGTTAGTAGTAAAATTAAAGGTGCATGTATCTTATTAACTCTGTTTTCCTAAATCTCCAGGAAGAAATCCCAGCCAGTGTGGACCTGACCTAAACCAGGCTGCCCAACACCGTCTGTCATTTGGGGGGCATGTAATAAATTAAGGGGGGGAGAGTAGCTCCCTTTTATGGACTCCCAGCCAGCCAGTAGCTATAAAATCCCATGAAAAATCCTCAGTATACCTAAAAACTACTCATTTAAAACCCCAAATATGTAAGTAGAGCAGAAAATGTCTAAAAAGATGTGATTCGGTTTATCTCTTTTTATTTCTTTATGGCTTGTGAACTCTGTGCTAACCCCAGGTGCTTGCTTGCAACCTTTAAGCAGGACCCCAAGAAAGCTATTGGTGCTTAATCCTTGTAGTTATTCTTTTAAAATCTAGCAATAGCCTAAATTTCCAGATGTATTTTCTTTCTTTTTTTTTTAAATAAAATTTCTTTTTTTAAAAACAGAATTGGATTTTTGTGTCTTAAAAGGTTTGTGCACATGTTGTTTAATTAGCTGGTGGCAACAGCTAATTTCCCCTTTTTTTTTTCTTTCTCGGCTCTTCCCTGGAGGGGTGTGTGTGAAAGGGCTTGAGAGTACCCCACAGAAAGAAATTCCCAAGTGCGCCTTCCTGGGCTCTCAAAGGGGTTCTGCACTTGGGTGGTGGCAGTATCTACCAATCCAAGGTAAAAAAAAAAAAAGCTGTAACCTTGGAAGTTTAATACACCTCTACCCCGATATAACGCTGTCCTTGGGAGCCAAAAAATCTTACCGCGTTATAGGTGAAACCGCGTTATATCGAACTTGCTTTGATCCACCAGAGTGCACAGCCCCACCCCCCCAGAGCGCTGCTTTACCGCGTTATATCTGAATTCGTGTTATATCGGGTCGCGTTATACCGGGGTAGAGGTGTACAAGCCTGAAGTGGCCAGTATTAATTTTAAAAATCCTTGTGGGCCCCCACCTTCGGCACTCGAAGTGCCAGAGTGGGGAATCAGCCTTAACAACAAGTGTGTACATGCATGCATTGTATGTGTGTAAGAGACAGTGTCTCTTTGTGTAGGGAGGTACATGTATTGCCGCATGTGTGCATACCTGTGTGAATAAAATTTGCAGCCTAACTCTTTGACTTTTATTCCTTTTGCTGGCTTGCGCACAAAAAAATTGATGACATAAAATACGTCTGTGTTAATTTCATAACAAGTTTTTAAAAGAGACGGGAACTCTAAAAGAAATGTATTATTTCTTAAAAAGTGAATGTTGTTGACTAGTAATTGCAGAAGAGCGAATGTGTCATACATTTCTCCCCACCTTTGTCTAGCTACATTATAAACTCTTTGTTGCAGACTCTCCCTTTTTATGTATATATCCAGCACCTTCCTCCCTGAAGCTCTGATCTTAGTTGGGGTCTCTAGGCACAAAACAACAATTGTAATATTAAATAACGTGGAAGTATGTGTGTTAGTGCATGCTAGATATGTACACATGAATGCACGTGTGTATCTGCACGTAAGTGTGGGAGTCAGTTTCTACAGATTTATTTATATAGGTATCTGGACAGGTGCATGTTTGTGGTTGTGCTCTATGGATTTGTATTTGGGCTTCAGGAGTGGTCTTTAATGGACCCATTGCAGATGTGATAATGTGTGGTCCTAATTCCACACATAAAATTACAATAACTTTAGTGAACAAAAAACATGGAGCTGGTTACGAAAAATGGGAAGAGGGGAGGGAATGAATCATGAAAACCTTTGTGAAATTTCATTTTTTTTAAATTACCCTTTTTGATTATTTTGCTGCCAGCTCTAGCATCCTGTAACAAATAAAACCTGAACTTAGCATAATACATCTGTCAAAACAATAAATATGCCTGTTTGGGCTTTGCAGTGAAAATGAGCACGTGAGAGAGGGTGGGGGAGAGCAAGCGACGGAGGGAGGGGGGATGGAGTGAGCAAGGGTGGGACCTCAGGGAAGGGAGGGGGCAAGGGTGTTCGGTTTTCTGGAATTAGAAAGTTGGCAACCCTAGAGCAGGAGGGAAGCTGCCCAGCTCTCCAGGGCGGCAACTGGGCTCTAGCTGCCCAGCTTTCTTGTCAATTTCACAGCTTCTGCCGTGTAGACACTGAGGCCTTGTCTATACTACAGAATTTTTTCACCAAAAATTATGACACTTTAATTAAAGCGCTGTTGTATGTCCACACTATGCTCCTTGTGTCGGCAGAGTGCACCACACTGAGCAACTCTTGCATTGACACAGAGTGCAGTGCACTATAGATAGCTATCCCACTGTGCCACTGGCTGCAGGATGCTTTGGGAAGGGTTTGCAATGCCTCATGGGGCAGGCACAACATCACATGATGCAGATTTCTCAATCCCATTGTTCCATGGGCATCCTACTAGACTGCCAGACACTTTTCAACTGAAGGGGGCGGGGGAGCGTGCGTATGACAGGGAGCGTGCGTATGTGTGTGAGGGAGAGATAGTGTGTGTCGGGGCGAGCATGTGTGAGAGTGAGGAGAGTGAGTGTGTAGGCAGGATGACTCTAAGTTCAGACAGTCGCCCAAAGCAACCAGTCCTGAGGCAGGGGGAGGGGGATATCCCGACATCAGCCCCCACCTCCCTCCCTGGCTCTGCACAGCACAGCAGTCTCTCTCTCTCTCTCTCACTCACACACACACACACACACATATCCACCCCTGCCTACTTGCCTCTATGTTCCTGGTGTGGGAGAGAGCAGCATTCCACATTAATGATTTGCTCTTTGTTGCCAGAGCTGAGCAGCATGGTCAGCTGCCAGAACTTCACTGAGCTTTGAAAGGGAAGGGGTGCATGCTTGCGTAGCAGGAATGCAGGGCAGCCGTTCAAAACAGTGCGCAGAGCAGTCGTGGCGGGCATTGTGGGAGGCCAGTGATGGCGATATAACGAACAGCAGTGTCTACACTGACACTTTGTCACTTTTAAGTTTGCTGCAAAAAGCCCTGTGCCTCTTATCGAGGTGGTTATATTTTGTTGCCAAAACTGAAGAGTTTTGTCACCAAAAGTGTCGTTGCAGTATGTACACCTCCACTGTTTCGTTGCCAAAAGCTGCCTTTTGGTGACAAAACTCTGCAATGTAGACAAGATCTGACATAATTAGGTCGACATAAGGCAGCTTATGTCGACCTAACTGTGTCGTGTAGACCAGCCCTCAGTTGCTATAGGAATTACTTTTCTTTTGAGCTACATAATAGCTTAAAGTTCTTGTCGTTTGCTTTTGTGTGGCTGTGCTGAGCCTGTGCCTCACTTATTCTTTTTTGTTACATATTCCTCAGCATCAGAATTTCCCTTATTTTCCATCCTAGCTAATTTTTAATCTAATCCATTTAGAGAGCATCTATCCCAGGACATTGAAAGGTGAGAAAAGAAAAGCAACATACAAAGAGGAAGGATTGTTTGTGGCTAAAGTGTTAGACTGGGTGTGATAGAATGCTAGCTCTAGCCCTTTCCTCATTTAGGTAACTGCATACCAGAAGATTACAAACTTGATCGGAAGCAATTAACCTCTTATGGTGAGATTGATGCTTGGGGCAGCAAAGACTGGGCTAATGAGGTTATTAGCTCAATAAGGTTATTAGCTCACCCCACATACCAGTGTTATCTCAAAAATTAGGAAAAACTGTTGGAGGAGGGGAAGAGAGAGGGAGGAAAGCCTTGGGGAGAAGGGAGGCTGTAAATCTTATCTGGATTCAGACTGGAAAAAAAGGATAACCTGTCTCAAACTGGTCTTTAGCTGAAGCCAAAAATTGGCAATGACATCACTTGTTTGTTAAAGGGTTCATGGTTAATATCTGCCTGACCACAACGAGGATTTTCACACACACACCCTCCCCGGGGGTTTAGCACATTTGTAAGTATCTTGATCCAAATGCTTATAAATGTCTTGTTACTGTTTGGATGTAGTAAATTGCTTATTATTTAGGCTTTATAGACATGTTTAAATCTTAATGCCAATTGCTGTAATAAAGGAATTTATGGTTAAATTAGTGTTCTGGTAATATCCTGCATAAATAATAATTCCAACACTTCCAATTAACCACACAGCAGAAATGGGGGTGAGTGGCCTCAGAAGAGAACATTGTCAGGTCACTCTCCTTTATGGAGAAGCAATGCTAGGGGCATAGGATAACTAAGAACTCACCTGTCTGGATTGGGGAAGCATGCACAACCAGCCCATGCCTGTCTATTTTGAAGTCCATCAGGACACTGGCAGGCTAAATGCCAGCTCTAGCCCAGGGTGCAATCATTAGCTAAGAACTGAAACACATAGCTGGAAACCAGACCAGTTCACCTATGTTAGTTTTGCTCAAAATAGGTTTTAGTCATATAAGAATGTATTGAGTGTTTAGACTCTATGAAACATTTGTAAGTTGCTGCATGCATTAGTCCCACTTATAATGTCGCTATTCCATGCTATAAGAAAATATGTTTTTTGCTTTATAATTTTAAAAACATTTGCTCTGAACTTGTGAACCCAGGCATGGGAATCATCCCCTCTGCCAATCCTGAAGGATCATCAAAATCAGATGGGCCATCGAGGAACACCGCAATACAAATGATTGGTTAATTGGCCTATCCCACCTTGGAAATGCTACCTGCCAGGAAGCTCATCCTGGGGACTTGGAAGCTGAATGAAGGAAATAAAACAAAGTCACAGGAAAATATTCCATTTCTTCACTGTTTGAACTCACACTGGGCCAGAGCCACCAAACTGAAGACAGAGATCCTATGAGGTTGCCTCCTGGATCTTCCCTGTAAGACACTTTGAATTGACAGACCATGGCACTACAACTCTGTCACTCTGAAGATTTAGCTTGTACATATGTTTGCTTGATTTAACCAGTAAATAACTTATTTATTTTTCCTAGTCAATAACATTTTAGCGTTATTACAGAATTGGGCACAGGGGTTGTCTTTAGTGTAAGATCTAGAGTACCAATTGATCTGGGGTAAGTGAGTGCTCTGTTGGGACTGAAAGCAACCTGAATTCAGTGTGATTTTTGGTGTAACCATTTATCACTAAGTCCAGTTTGCCTGGGTGGCAAGATAGACTGGAGAGTCTAAGGAGACTGTCTGACTCCATGATAAGACTGTTATAGTGATCCAGGAGTTCACATTTGTTACTGGCTTGGTAAAATCTAATCATAGAACATAATTGGGGGTATCTGCCATTTTTTTAACAGTCTGCCCTGAGGTAGGCACTCACGGTCGTGAGCCACTCGAGACAGCATGAAACATCACACACACCCCTTGCAAACACCACCGAAAAGCACACTATGGCAGATGATCTACGGCTAAATGTTTGCTCCAACTTTGTTGGAATCTTCCTCCCAGGCCATAGAGTGGTAGTTTTTTCACCTTAACTCCCACACTCCACTCTGCAGTGGGTTTGCATAGGAGTACATCTATAATCCCTGCCCAACTCTTTATCACTCTCCACAGAGCACACATCCATGGTAAACAGATGGCCTGCATGGCTCAGCTTCTTGCCTTCCCCCAGCCCGTGTGCAATGGAACTTTACTGGCTTTGTTGCTGCTAGAGATCTGCAATGCCATGGACGGGGTGAGGAGATGGAAGAAAGTTGTGGGGGGAGGATTTACCCAAGTTAGTGCAAATTTGCTGCTGTCTTAGAAGTGTTCACTGACAGAGGTGCATGTTGCTGATTAGCATAGAGATAAAAAAAGCTGCAAAACATGCTAGCAGACTCTGAACAAGACAGTTCCTGTTTAAATAAAAGCAGAACAGAAAGGTGTAGGGAGGAAGGATGGCTGTGGAAACCACCGGACAAAGATGCATTTTAGAGTGCAAAACCGTCAACCTTTTTTTCACAGGACTAAAGGCAGCATGGTAAGGCTTTATTTTGTACACACATCCACAAGCAATCTTCGTCAACTTAGGCCAAGTATAAACCCAGTTTTTGGACCAGTATAACTACTTGACCTAAGTGTCTGACTTTACAGTTGAGCAGCACAAACCGTGTGTGCACTCTGTTTATACTGGTATAAGGGTGCTTCATACCAATATTGCATATTCTCCTTCTTGTACACAAATAAGCTTTATTGGTATAAGGCAGGGTTTCTCAGCCAGTGAGTCGGGACCCAAAATTGCATTGCCAGAATGTTTCAAAGGGTCACATAGCAACTGTTCTGGCTCCTCTCCCACAGGGCTGGCTGGGCTCACTTCCCTGCTCCAGGCACCGCAACCTCTGGGGTCTCAGTGCCACTCAGGTTTGGCCCAGCCATCATGATGACGGGAGCCTGGGTAGGCCAAATTTAAGTGAATGGCACAACTCCACTCTCACAAATTTGGTCCAGTCGGGGGCAGGGCCAAACCTGAGCAGCAGTGCAACCCGAGGTTGCAACACCCGGAGCAGAGAGCCAAGCCCAGCCAGACCCACAGCACAGGAGCTGCAGGAGCCTCCACTGTGGGGTAAGTGCTGGGAAAGACCCCCTCCCAGGGGGGCAGGACATGACCAAAACCACCCCAGGGCCTCCACCCCCAGGCTATTTACTGGGACAGGCTATGAACATATACAAATGGGTCCTGAGCCCAAAAAGGTTGAGAACCACTGGTATAAGGCACCTTTATACTGGTATAACTGCATCCACATTAGAGGGTTTGAACCATTTTAAGTATACAGGTAACATTAAAGTGATACAACTTTTGTATGTAGACATGGCCTTAGAGTTAAGGTTGTTCAAATGTATTTTCTGCCAGCCAATGCAGTGTCTGGAAATACTCAGTTAAGGCACCAAGAAGTGAACATCCAGACCAACCCAGGTTCAGGCAATGCATGAGTTTCTCCAGGGGTATTCCATCACAGGGAAACCCCACCCACACAGATGGAGCTCCTCTGGTGGCTCTTCTACAAGATGGGGCTGGCCAGATAGAGGTGTGTGTGTGTGTGTTTGGGATGGGCCCGTTCTTCCTTTGTGGTGAAGCCAAGAGAGTTATACAACAACAATAAATCCTAAATGTATGCTGAAAAACCTTCAAACTGTGCCTCACTATCACTTATTTGGCATGTGCCACATAAAGGATTGATCCAACTCCTGCTGGAACAAATGGGAATCTTTCAGTTGACCCCAGTAAGAGCTGGAGCAGGCCCTAACATACAGAAAATGGATGTTTCAGAGAGTTTAAGGATTTAATTAGGGCTGCTATTTTAAATCCATTTGACTATAAAGCCAGATGCTTTGATTGCAGTCTAACTATACCTGGCTCAGCAGAAGCCATGAAAACCTCTCAAGTGGCTTTTCTATACCTAAAGATGTCATAATTTTAAAAATCTGATCTCATGACCTCTCTACTGAGGGCTAAGAATCTCTCCTTGCCATTGAAATAAAGCTCTTGGGCCATATTCTCTGCTGGTGTATCTTACCAGCACAGAATTTAGCTCCCTGTTTCCAGCTCTGCAGGATAAAGATGCATCAGGCCTTAAACCTGTCACTGATGCAGAACTCCATATTACCTGTCCTGGCTCTCCGGCCAGTGTAATTTTCAGGGTGGAAAACTCCACATTTGAGATAAAAAATAAAATATTTATCTGACAAACTACCTTAAAGTGGAGACAGATCAGTGGGCAGATTTCAGGTGAAGCAGTCTAAGGTTTGTGACAAATACAGTTTCTCACATAGTTCTGCAAACTGCGTCCTTGCAATTTGTTACATGAATAGCAGGTCCATATTCAGTGTTGCTATCTCTAGCCTTTTTGTCACAAATCTCACAATACTTGGTGTATTCCTTGAAGCCCCAGAGCCTGGAGTCATTTGATTAGTCATTTGATTAGTCATTTGAGAATCTCAGCTTTAATTCAAAATGTAAGCTTCCAGCTCTCAGGGCTGCAGAGAAAAGCTTATAAACATGATCCTAATGACTCAAAAACCAGAAGGGAAACAAAAAGAACCCAATATATATTTAACCCCACCTCCAAAAAAACCCTCATTACCTCACTGGGAGTCTAACTCATATTTTTGAATGCCTGGGAATTAAAATACTGATATATTCACTCACTAGTGAGGTTGTTTTCTAATCTGGAGTGTTGGATCTTTTAGGGAAACCTGGGGTCTATTCCCAGCTCTGCCACTGGCCTGCTGGGTGACCCTGAGCAAGTCATTTCCACTCTTCATGACTCCATTTACCAATCTGTAAAATGGGGATAAAGATACTGACCACCTTTGTAAAGTGCTTTGAGTTCTATGGACAAAAAGTTCTATATAAGACCTAGGTACTAATTACTGTTGTTATCCTGGGTTTATTTTCGTCACATTTTTGGAGTTTCTAATGAGCTCCCAGTGACTCATGCAAATAAGGGGGAGGAAGGTTGCTTGTACATCCAGTTAAAATAAATGATCTCAAAACACTATGCATTAAATAACCCTGAATTCAATACCTATTTGTTTTAGTTATCAGTTTAATTTACATGGTTTGTGAATATTGCAGTTGACGGAGGCAAAACTAAAGGAAGGAAACAATCTCCTTCTTATGAAATCAAAACAACGGAACCAGTATTTTGAAATTTGAGCTGTCCATGCTACAATCTAAGCATTCAGGCCATTGCTCAGCCCTGGTAGCTGAGCTGGATGCTAGTCAGATGTGCCAGGAAGGAGACCCCAGAGGCATTTCAACCAAGGCTCTTTCAGTTTATTGGGTGAAGCAGCTGTTCACATCCCTTATAGGCCTTGCTGGCAGGGGATGCTTAGTGACTGTTTAGGTGTGGACAGCATTTTCACAGAAATAAATAAAAGTAAAACGTTGGCAATATGGTCCAGTGACAGGGTCCTGTTCTGGACAGAAAGAGAAGTTATACTGAGATTGTTTAAAAAAGGCCAGTGCAGATACTATGGATAAAATGGTCTAGATTTACGTGGTCCTGCCTGAGTGCAATGGGTGGACTAGATGACCTTTTTGAGGTCCCTTCCAGCCCTACATTTCTGTGATTCTATGGTAATGGACCAATTCACTGATGCCCAGCTGGACCTGGACACAAAAATCAAATGAGTGTCTAGAAGCCAAGGAGACCTACTGAGACTCTAGAATTTGCCACAGAACAACAATTATTTCATGACATTGGCACAACAGAGGCAAAAACAACAGCTAGGAAGGATGTGAAAGTGATGCCTCTATGTTTTGTAGAAACTTATGTGTCCAATACTCATGATGAGAAAAAAACCCAGCCCCTGGGGTCTCTGCACCACTCAGGTTTGGCATAGCCACATCTCTGTCAGGGTGGCTGGGCCAAACCTGAGCAGTGCTGTGAATCCATGCATCAGGTTGCAATGCCAGAGTTCCAGTCCTGTGGTACAGGGGCCACCACTGTGGGTTGGGTGTGTCTAGGCTCCTCCTGGGGCCTTCCACCCACCCCACCCCCCAGGGCAGGACCTGCCTGGCCCCCCTGGGCCTCCCACCCAGGTGGATAAAATGAACTAACATGAAATTCCCCCCCAAATTATTATTTTTTTTAAAGAATTCCCTGAAGACAGAATTATTGACTTCCTCATGGATTTTTCTATGGTGCTCATCACTATAGTATCTGAGTGCTTCACAAACTTAAATTTATCTTCACAGTATCCCTGTGAGGCAAGGGGTTGGGATTATCCCCATTTCACAAATAGGGATCTGAGGCACAGAAATTAAAGTCAAAAGTGTCCACTCATATTGGATGCCCAATTTCAGACACTTAGGGCCCAATATTTCAGAGTTCTCACTCAGCATTATATAGCACTTTATACATTCAAAGCACAGCTACCGCTGAGTTTAGTTGCAGTTGTGGGTGGTCAGCACTTCTGCAAATCTGTCTGCAGGGTAACAATTAGTGACCACAAGTGAAAAATCTGGTTGAAGTCTTTCCCAGAATCACAGAGGAACTCAAAAAACCTGTTCAGTGTTTTATACTAAAGTAAGTATATGCCTCTGAATATATTCAAAGAAAGTATTGCCAATCCCAAGCATTCAAAAATCTTGAGTCAGACCCCCCAAATCATAAGATTGGCTTTAAAATCATGAGAATTTCAAGATAATATGGTTGTTGGGAGGAGAGGGGGAAGGGTCTGTTTGGGTGTTTTTTTGGCCTGGTGTTCGAGTGTTTAAAGATCACATTTTCAAGCTTTTCTCTACAACGAGAGCCAGAAACTTTTTTTAAAATATGAAAGCCCAGATTCTCAGCTAATAACCTGATTCCAGTATCTGATACTTTAAGAAACACAACAAATATTGTGAAACTCATGATCAAATCATGGGAGTTGGCAACACTGCAAGGATCTACTGGGTAAGAATGTGCTAATTTTACATAGTTACTTTTCAGGGTAGAATTTTAAAACCAACATTGTCAAAAGTGTCCATTAACATTGGTTGCTTCAATGTTTGGGTGCCCTACCAGAGATCCACATGGATTCTGAGCAGCCACCGCTCCTGCTCCTCTGGATCCTAGTGGGTGCTTAGGAACTCTGAATATCAGGCTATAGGTGACTTACATTGAGTATCCAAACTTAGAGGACTGTAAGTTGGTGGGTGACTATGCAGAATCAAACCATAACAGCAGATAGTGTTCAGTAGGAGAAGATCTTTATAAACCCAAATCCAAAAAAGGTGATATAAGCATAAACAGAGACTGACAAACACTTCCCCAGCTAAGAATCAAACCACTTAATCTGAATAGGCAGCCTTGACTTTCCCCAGGTATTCTCCCCTATCTCTCCAGTAGCCCTTTTTATCATCCTGCTGCTGCCTTGTGTACTGGGGACCAGTAGGATGCAAAAATGCTGTCACATGGATGCTCATGAAAATGTTGGCCTAAATGTTTACTTTTTGCGATCTACTTAAATAATGTTGCTCGTTGCATAACGGTAGCAAATAACTTTGTGGTGCTCACTTCACTGTGATCTGTTTCCAATTTGAATAGCAGCATAAACATTGTGCAGAGAGAGGAAGCTATCAAACCAAAACAAGCTTTCAGTTCTTCTTACCCTTTTAATAATCCTTTTTCAAGAGGGATGGATGTTAGTGTGTGATAAGCGGAAGCAATAAACCCTGTAAATGAATGAGTATGATGACCCTTTCTTGTCTTGCTGCTGGAGAACATTTCCAAAGTGGCCTACACCCAGCTTCTAGATTTCAACCTAAACTTTTTGCACATGCCAAGAACTTAGATTTGTGTTAACAAACATGTGTGTGCCAAAACCAGGTAGTTATACATCTAACAGCCCAGTCTGGGTTAACAGATCCATATTGGAGGGCATACAACAACTTGGGCATGCTGCTTTGGGTATGCAGTTTTAGAGGCCACATTTTGAAAATGTAGCCTTTGATATCTGTCAGGTCCCAAACCATTCTGTCTTTTCAAGAACCTAACACACCTTGAATTGCACTGTGGGCTTGTTTGGATAGGAAAGTTTTACCAGTTATACCATTATTATTATAATTAAACTAGGGATGTAAAAGCTTAACCGGTTAACATTAGGTTTACCAGGTAAACCGACCTTAACCATTAACCCTCTGTGCACCAGCGGGCACAGCCCCAGCCCCAGCCATGGGTGGGCCAGAGTGGCCCCAGCCCCCCCAAACCGTCTGTCCGGAGGGACCCCAGCCCCGTCTGCGCCAGGACGCCCGGAGCGACCTCAGTTAACCAGTTAAATGATATAATTGTAATCATTTAACCGGTTAACTTTTAAAACGATATTTACATCCCTAAATTAAACCCTTCCAAAGTGACATAAGCTAAACCAAAACAAGGCGATTCTAACACAGGAATAAGATTGTCCACATGGGTGTTATACTGCTATAATTATATAGGTATAGGCTAAGGTGTTAATTTATACTGGTATTTCTTTCCTGCATAGAGAAGCAAAGAGATAGCCAGTATGTAGCACAGAACCTTACTGTTATCTCCATATAGTAGCCCCACATTCAGGAGGTGAGCAGCTGCATCTTCCTTATGCCAGTTTACAGGCAATACTCAAGACTATTCCTATAAGTCAAGTGCACTACACTAGTCCTCCATGGATAGGTATGAATAGGGTGACCAGACAGCAAGTGTGAAAAATCGGGACAGAGAGTGTGTGTGTGTGTGTGGGTAATAGGCACCTATATAAGATAAAACCTCAAATATCGGGGCTGTCCCTATAAAATCGGGACATCTGGTCACCGTAGGTATGGATAACTAGTGAAGTGCATTCAGGGAGGAAAGAGTGCAACCCTCTAGCTAGACATATAGATAGAAAAAGGGTTTACAAAACACTGCAGTTCCATGAGCATCCAGGAGCAGTGATGCATCTACAAAGAATCTGAGATTGCACAGTTTTGGTGAAGGTTGGAGATACTCGACAAATTGAGGGGGCAGACACAGACCCTGTCTATCACTAGCTGTGCCTAGTTTGCAAAAGTCCTGTCACAGCTTCCAAGAGGTCAAGAAAGCTTGGACTCCAGGGCGGCCTCGTTCCTTGTAGCAAGCAACACAGGTTACTGTATGCCTATTCCAATTTAAGGACATGCACTCTTTAACAGAGCCATTAGATATTGAAAAAGAACAAAAAAATTGAAGGTTCATAACAGAAGAGAGCCCCGAGCCTAATGAGAGGTGAGTTTGGTGGCTCCCACAATCGGAGAGGGTAAACTGTACAGCAGGGGCTGGGTCCCACAAGATGTTCAGCTCCCATGGGATGGGATGGGGTGGGCTGGAGGTCTTGCAGGATTGGCACAGGATTTGGAGCTATAAGGTCTCATGGGATTTGTCATGAGATTTGGAGCCATGATAGGAGCCCTGCGCTTAGGACCACTTCCCAACAATAAAAAAGAGAATGCACTGGAGTACACCCACAGCTGATGTGGATTTGTGGGCACAGCATCGTGCCCTGGGTTTTCAAGAGCATTCATAGATTCCAAGGCCAGAAGGGACCAATGTGATCATCTAGTCCATGGGGGTCCCCAACGCGGTGCCCGCGGGTGCCATGGCGCCCGCCAGGGCATCCATGTGCGCCCGCCTACTGGCCGCCGGACAAGCAGCCGCCAAAATGCCACCGAGAAGTGGCAACGTCAAGAAGTGCTACCGCCGAAATGCCGCCGAGATTTGGCAGCAACGCCTCTTGATGACGCTGCTTCACGACGGCATTTCGGCGGCGACGCCTCTTGACGTTGCCGCTTCACAGCGGCATTTCAGCGGCTGCTTGTCCGGCGGCCACGGTCCTCGGCAGCTAGTCATCCAGCGCCCGCCCCACGGAAAAGGTTGGGGACCACTGATCTAGTCTGATCTCCTGTATAACACAGACCATAGAACTTCCCCAAAGTAAGTTCTAGCGCATATCTTAAAAAAAAAATAATCCACTCTTGATATAAAATTTTCCAGGAATGGAGAATCTACCACAACCTTTGATGTGATGTTCAAATGGTTAATTACCATCACTGTTTAAAAATGTACACCTTATTTCCAGTCTTAATTTGTCTAGCTTTAACTTCCATCCTTTTGGCTCTCATTACATCTTTCTCTTCTAGGCTGAAGAGCCCACTTTCAAATATTTGTAGATAGCTACAGACTGTGATCAAGTCACTCCTTAACCTTCTTTGTATTTAAGCTAAATAGATTGAGTTTCTCACTATAAGACATACTTTCTAATCCTTTAATCATTCTCTTGGCCAGTGGTGGGCAACCTACACACTCGGCCAATCAGGGTAATCCGATGGCGGGCCGCGAGACAGTTTGTTTACATTGACCATCTGCAGGCACAGCCGCCCACAGCTCCCAGTGGCCACAATTTGCCGTTCCCAGCCAATGGGAGCTGCGGGAAGCGGCGGCCAGCACGTCCCTACTAGTACTCCAGCAGAAGTCACACCAGTACCAAATAGAGAGGTAAAAGAACTTCTCTACTCCCACTCAAAATTCCCCTCTTCATTTTTGCTTCCAAGGATTGCATTAGCTCTTTTGGCCATAGCACTGCACTGGGAGCTCATGTCAGCTGATTATCCACCATGACCTCCTTATCCTAATATTGCCACTTGCATAGGCATACAACAGATGGCAAAGTGTAACACATAGGGCTTTGGAGCTAATTCACATTTGAAAGCCTCATGAGCACACTGATCTCCAGGGAGCTCTCTTTCTCATTTTCATCCTGCTATTGTAGCTATGTTAGATCAACCCATGTTGATTATTTTATTATATTTATGCCTAAGTGCATGAAATAGCTTTGCTGTTTGTTCTTCTGATTATAACTTGTATTCCAGTAATGCCTGTGAGTCCCAGTCAGAGCCTCATTATGCCAGGTGCTGTACATACGCATAGTAAGAGAGTCCTGGCATCATGGAGTGTACAGTGTAACTGAATATAAGTCACAACAAACTGATGCAAAGAAGCAAAGAAACAATGGAGGAGGAAAGACAAGGTCAACAGTGGGTATGTCGTCACTGCAGAATTAGCTCATTATTTACTCTCAAATTAACACCCTCTCATGTTAGCCTAGCTGGAGTGAGAGCAACCAGTCTGCAAAATAACACTCAGGCAGCACAGAGTAGATGCATCCACACTGCATTAGTGTGTCAGCAGCACTCAAGCTTCAACCCTCCACTCCCTGACAGGCTAACTAAGTTTAAAATACCACCTAACTCAAGCTAGACATATTTGTGTGTGGTTGGTAGTCTGGTTAGGAGCAACACTCAAAGAGCTAACACAGCAACAAAGACAAGCCCAGTGACAGGACCATGTGGTTACATAGCTCTGTGCACTATCAGGTGGTTTCAAGTCATTCAGAGTTTGGAGGTGGTTGTTTTTGTTCCAACCTCTGAGCAAATATTCTTTGTGTAATTATGTCATTGCACTTATGTGCATGCTGATAAGTGAGTAATCTTTATTTCCTTTCCTACTGGAGCGTAGCGGACGGAAAACCGTATCTCCTCTTCACTAATAATACTTGTGGCACCTTAGAGACTAACAAATTTATTGTAGCATAAGCTTTTGTGGGCTACAGCTCATGCATCCGATGAAGTGAGCTGTAGCCCACGAAAGCTTATGCTACAATAAATTTGTTAGTCTCTAAGGTGCCACAAGTACTCCTATTCTTTTTGCGGATACAGACTAACACGGCTACTACTCTGAAACTAATAATACTGTGTAATAAAAAACTGCATGAAAATTAATAAGATTATTTTGGAAAACTTTACCACCCATTGGCTTTCCTTCTCATATAAGGAAACAAATCTGATCATCAAAAACAATGGCGTCCCTACCGTTCAAAAAATGATCACAGTATAGCTGATTAATGCATATTTGCCTGGATCATCGTCTGAATCAGATACTGTACTACATTTTGAGTGTAAATAAATGGGATACATTTCCATTACTTTTTTCCTTCAAAAGTATGAATGACAAACAGAAAGAATTATTGTTCCAAGCCTGTGCCTTACAGAGGTTAAGGAACAAGACAGAAGTGCAGGATGTAAAGGGATCAGTGTTGCAGCTTGAGAGTGAGAAAAAAATATCTTGAAATCTCCATTTGGAATATACAAACACTGCATCAATCAGAAACACTGGATCTGTTACCAAATGGCGCTCCTTGAATCCTTATGCTACACAGAAACATACTGAAACTTTTCTGGCTATTTCCTGTTAGCAAAGGGTAGATTCTGCTTAAACAGTGACCACAAATGAGCTTGGTCAAACAATCATTCATTCTCACAAGAATATTTACAAAGAAAGAAACTCAGGCTTAGTCTACACTACAGAATTAGGTCGACCTAAGGCAGCTTACTTTGACCTTACTCTCTAAGCGCCTAAACTAAAATGTCCCTCCTGCTGATGTAAGTTGCCCACTACACTGACTTAATAACTCCACCTAGGCGAAAGGCAAAGCACTTAAGTTGATGTAGTTAGGTTGATGCAGACAGTATCTATGTAGATACTGCGTTGCTTACATCACCAGTTGCCACTCCAGGACTGACAGACAGAGCCCAACTGCCAGCAGTCCGCCCAGGGGTGGCGGGACTCCAGTGGGCAGCCCCCTACAATGCCCCACTTCAGTCGGTGCAAGTGCTCCTGGTGAGGATGCACACTGCTGGCGGAAGGAGGGTAGTGTGCACACGAACAGCCGATTTAATTACTGCGGTGGCTGTAGGTCGACCTAACTTAAGTCGATTTAATTGTGTAGTGTAGATATGACCTCATTATCACAGCATGCCACAAAGGCAGCGGAATTTATCTGACTGTAATTCAGATCTGTAGCAGACAACAGCCTGGAAGAATGTCATGCCTGATAAAACCCCAAAACTACAGTCCATATAACTGATATTTATTAGAAACTTCATATACTTCAGGTAAGCATTTATGTCCAGGATAGAAATGTCTTTAGGATAACATGTGCTGGGTACCTAGAAAAATGGCAAGTACAGAGAAAAGAAAGCTTAATCGCAATGGCAATTGATATTAATCTCTGACAAGCTGTCCCTAAAACAGAGGCATAGCTTTAGCTGTTTGGACACCACAATCTTAACAATACACTGAAATTTTCCAAGAGCAATAGACTGAGAGAAAAGAGGCACTGAAAAAGACAGAGGGAAAGATAATTAAAGCAATTCAATAGAATGAAACAGAAAGAACAAAGCCAAGAAAGACAATAGATTAATCAAAAAGAAAAATCCTTCACAATGCCGCCCTCCCCCCAGTTGGTAAAGGCTAACCGAATGTGTGACCTCCCTATCCTCCATTGCTCTACTTTAACCACGTTCTTCTCCATGTTTTCATGGGTTAGGCCAGGGGTCGGCAACCTTTCAGAAGTGGTGTGCCGAGTCTTCATTTATTCACTCTAATTTAAGGTTTCGTGTGCCAGTAATACATTTTAACGTTTTTAGAAGGTCTCTTTCTATAAGTCTATAATATATAACTAAACTATTGTTGTATGTAAAGTAAATAAGGTTTTTAAAATGTTTAAGAAACTTCATTTAAAATTAAATTAAAATGCAGAGCCCCCCAGACTGGTGGCCAGGACCCGGGCAGTGTGAGTGCCACTGAAAATCAGCTCGCGTGCCACCTTCGGCACGCGTGCCATAGGTTGCCTACCCCTGGGTTAGGCAGTCAAAAGAGTGCTGCATAAAGCCACCTAAAGGTGCTTTAAGGCTTAGCCATGCACCAAACACAAATAGCTTTCCTCCCACATGCACAGTCACGCATGCACAAAAGGGTCATTCAAGATAGGTATGGGCTCATCAGCGAATCATAGAATCATATAAACGTAGGGCTGGAGAGGACCTCAAGACATAAATGTTAGAACTAGGGGTGCTGCCGCATCCCCTGGCTTCAAGTGGTTTCCATCATATACAAGGTTTACAGTTTGGTTCAATGACTCTCAGCACCCCCACTAAAAAAACTGTTCCAGCACCCCTGCCTTGAGAAGTTCCTTCCGGCCCCTACAAACATCAAGGAGACATGTACAACATGAGCTGAGCAGCAGTATATACTCCTTGCGTCATCTGAACATAAGCAAGCAGCAGAGGCTGGGGAACAACACATGGCCCTATTATGGCTGTTTACTAGCACCAATCACCAGGGAATGTTAGTAATGGATACATACAGCGATGGTACAGGCTGTTATACACTTACAAACCTTGCAGGGTAAATTTGCAATAGAGTAATCCTTTCTCACTGAACCCTGGGCCATGCTACCCCACAATGGCACAAGAGCTGACCCTTCAGAGCAAGGCAGTTTGGAGGCTAAACACTGGGTTGGAGGCTGACAGAGTTGCATGAGAGGCTGATCAGAAGTTGGCTCTGTGCCTACTTCGCCATTCTCTGGGGTGTCTGTGTGTCCTTGGTAACTCTGTTTACAATAGTGAGGGCGGCTGTCCCTTTTGTGATGGTTATATAACACTTCCCATTCCTCTTACATGGCTCTCCTGCAATTTCCCTGCTGTTTCCTGGGAAAGGAAGGGGGCCAGCTGCCAATATGGGAGAAATGTCGTAACTTGTATTGAATGTTATATATTTTGGGGTTCTAGGACTTCCTGAAATCTAAAGTTTCCTGAAAGTATTTTCTGAGAAATCTCTCCATGAGTAAGAATCTGCTGTTGAACCATTACAGCAGCTATAACCAACCTACATATATTTTATATTTTTGCTATTTGATGCGGCATATGGCTAGGAGATAGCGTTAAGTGATAAGAGCAGGGGAGGCAGGAGACCCAGCTCTAACACTGACTTGCTGTGTGATCCTGAGTGAATCACACAGGCTAAAACTTTTAAGTGTCATTTATAAACTAATTTGGGTGCCTGAATGACTAGGTGTTCCACATGACCAGTGACGTGCTCAGCACCTGCAGCTCTCTGACTTAAACTGAACTTGTGCAGTATTGTGAACCCCGTGCATTCAAAAACCAGGAGTCAGGCCCCCCCAAATCATGATATCAGGGCAGCAAGATTTGAGGGGCCTGGTATATCAGTATTGCCAACTTTAGTGCAAATTCTATTAACAAAGCCCCAGCTCCTGGAATCAGGTGATTTAACGAAAGCTGAAATTCTCCCATAAAGAAAAAGTTAAATTTGTAGTCCTTGCAGATGCAGAGAAAAAGCTTGAGAACATGATTCCTGAAGACTGAAACACCAAAAGGTAAATAATATTTACACAATGAATATATATATATATATATATAATATCTCATGATTACAGGTGACCTGGGTCATGATTTTTCAATGCTTGGGGGTGACAATACTGAGGCTGGATTGTGAGGAGAGGTCCACTGTTGGGGGGGTGGGAGGGGTGGAAGGATGTGCAAAGGGAAGCCCAGTGAGGTGAATGGGTGAGGAGATTAATTAGGAGCAGTGAGATCTCTCCTGGGAAGAGAGATTGGATTTGTTCCCCTTAGAAAAGGAGACATCCTAAAAGTCACCCAATGAAATTAATAGGGAGCAGGTTTAAAACAAACAAAAGGCAGTACTACTTCTCACAACAGACAGTCAACCTGTGGAACTCATTGCCAGGGCATGTTGTGAAGGCCAAAACTATAACATGGTTCAAAAAGAAGTAGATAAGTTTATGGACGACAGGTCCATCAATGGCTATTAGCCAAGATGGGCAGGGATGCAACCCCATGCGCTGGGCATCCCTAGCCTCTGACTGCCGGAAGCTAGGAATGGGCGACAGGGGATGGATCACTCGATGACTGTCCTGTTCTGTTCATTCCCGCTGGGGCACCTGGCATTGGTGGCTGTCGGCAGACAGGATCCTGGGCTAGACGGACCATTGGTCTGACCCAGTCTGGCCGTTCTCATGTAAGTCTGTAATATAAGGAGCAGTCTAGGGAAGGAAAACGGGGCACAAGAGCCAGGGGCCGGTCAGTTACATGGAAAGGCGGCTAGTTCAAACCCAGTACAATTAGCCTACGGAACTCACTGCCACAGGATGTCCTTGAGGCCAGAAGCTTATCAAGGCTGCCCTTGCGGTTAGTGCGTTGCCAAGGCTGTGGGAGGCCGGGGCCAGGGCCCTGCTCTGCCACTGGCTCCTGTGGGGCCCGGGGCAGTCAGGCTGTCACGGGCGCTGAGGGCGGCCATCGCAGGGGGGGCCGCGGGGCGACACCCGACTAAATGCAGCAGCGTAGCGGGGGGAGCCAGGGGGCACCTCACGCCAGCCGCCGGGCCGGGCCCCCCGTAGCACAATGCACCCGCCGGCCCCACGGCCCCGCTCATTGGGCGCCCTCACAGCGGCGGCGGTTACCTCAGCCTTGGCGCCAGGCGCGCGGGACAGGGTAAGGCCCTCCCTGGCCGCGTCCCAATCAGGGCCATGCGCGTGCCCGCTCGCCCGCCGCGTGGGCTAGGCGGCCCGCGGGCTCCCGCCCCCTCCGCACGCGCCTCGCCCCCCGCCCCCCCCCCGCCTTCCCAAGCCGCAGTCGCCAGACATCGAAGAACTAGGGGAGGGGGCGGGAGTAGCTCGCGGCGCGTGACGGGCTTGCCGCTCGGCCAATCCTAGCGCGCCCCTCCAGCAGCCCGGCCAATCGCCGCCCGGGAGCGGTTGCCTGGGTGCTGGAGCAGGGAGCGGCGCGGAACGTCGCCGGTGCTGCTGCTGGCCGAGCGACCCCTCCCCGTTGTGTGTGCGCCGCCGGGCCGCAGCCATGTCGTCGCCGTCGTCGTCTGGGGAGCAGTACGAGGAGGAGGAGGACGGCGCCTACGAGAGCCAGGCCAAGCGCCTCAAGCCCAGCGCCGCCGCCGAGGAGGGCGAGATCGAGTACGGCGCCGAGGAAGGCGAGGGGCGCCGGGAGAAAGCGGCGGCCCCCCGCGGAGGGGGCTTCTCGGGCGGGGTGAGAGCGGGGCAGGGTTCCCACTTCCCACCCTGAGGAGAGAGAAGGAGGGATCTGGGGCCCCGGGGGGAGCAGGAGGGGGCCTGGCTCTGGGGCCCCGGGGCGGAGGTGCGGGGGGGCGGCTCTGGGGCCCCGGGGCCCCGGGGGGTGGGGGGGCAGGAGGAGGGCTGGCCTCGGGAGCAGGAGGAGGGCTGGCTCTGGGGCCCCAGGGGGTGGGGGGCAGGAGGAGGGGGGCCCCGGGGGGCTGGCTCTGGGGCCTACGGAGGGCCAGGTGGTGCTGGAGAAGTGCTGATCATTTCCCTTCCCCCCCCCCCCCCCCCCCCCCCCGGCCTGTGGAGGGGCGGGAGGTGCTGGGGAGGATTGCAGGACACGGTGACTATCCACCCCCGCTAGTGGAGGGGCAGGAGGTGTTTCGGGGAGTTGCTGATTCCCCCACACACCCCACACACCCCTTTCCATGTCTAGAGGCAGGAGGAGATGCTGATTGTTCCCACCATGGGGGAGGAGGAGGGATGATGTTCACAATTCTCCCTTCACCATGATTGCAGGAGGGGGCCAGACCCTGCTCTAGTCTGTAAGGTGTAGATGGTCTGATTTTGTGTTCCTAGGACTTGTCTATTTCATGGTAAGCTCTGTTACTATTTGGGGTATAGCCATCAAAGACCCTGTGCCTACTCATTGCTGGCTGTAGCTATAAAAGCCCCGAAGGGGAGATAAGGGTTTTTTATCCTGCTCTCTTCTTACATTTTGTCTGTCAAGTTTGGCAACATACGCATAGATTTAAAAAATAATCTAAATCCTTCTCCTTCAATTTGTTTGAGCGAGTGTGGGGTTCATTATCATTCCATTTTCCCCTGGCTCCCATGTGCTTGTGTACATACTTATAGCTGAATAGTGAAATGAAATCACTATTCTCTGAATCCATTAATATAGATTAACCCTGCTTTGGTGTCTTCTCCACGTAACTGTATTGGGTTTGTTAGTTAACTATCCAGTTTATTAATTGGTGTGAAATTTTTTCTGCATCACTCTTCACGGTTGGAAATGATCATTAATGTTCAGTGGAAAAAGTTTGGGGAGCCTTTGGATGTTTGTTTGTGTTAAAACAAATTTGTTCTGCATCAGAATGTAGGAAACTGAGTTTAGTGTTGTGATTGTTGTGGGTTTTGTTTTTTTGGTATTATGAAAGAACTTCTACTGTTAGTGTCCCTCCATTCAGTAAACTTTCTGATGGAGATGATAACACTGAATCAATTAGAGAAAAAGTTCCCAAAACAAACTGCGGTATTGATACATCATTGATGAAAATTAACTCTTGATACTGTAATTGACTCAGTGACAAGCTTTAATGCACAACTAGATGGCATTTCTGTGTTTGGATGTAACACGATAACTTTTGAACACTGCATCTATACATACAATGTGATGGGGGCTAATTTAGCTATAGCTAATCAGGAAAGAGATCTTGGAGTCATCTGGATAGTTCTCTGAAGACGTCCACGCAGTGTGCAGCGGCAGTCAAAAAAGCAAACAGGACATTAGGAATCATTAAAAAGGGGATAGAGAATAAGATGGAGAATATCTTATTGTCCTTATATAAATCCATGGTACACCCACATCTTGAATACTGCATACAGATGTGGTCTCCTCATCTCAAAAAAGATATACTAGCATTAGAAAAGGTTCAGAGAAAGGCAACTAAAATGATTAGGGGTTTGGAACGGGACCCATATGAGGAGAGATTAAAGAGGGGTAGGACTTTTCAGCTTGGAAAAGAGGAGACTAAGGGGGGATATGATAGAGGTATATAAAATCATGAGTGGTGTGGAGAAAGTGAATAAGGACAAGTTATTTACTTGTTCCCATAATATAAGAACTAGGGGCCACCAAATGAAATTAATGGGCAGCAGGTTTAAAACAAATAAAAGGCAGTTCTTCTTCACACAGCGCACAGTCAACCTGTGGAACTCCTTGCCTGAGAAGGTTGTGAAGGCTAGGACTTTACATTGAGCCTCTGGCATCAGGGAAGAGAGGTTTCAGGGAGTCTCTGAAATAATGGCAATGGGAGGGTGTCACAGCTTAGCTTGTGGTAGGCAATAGAGAAATGCAAGTAGTCCCTGGTTTGTGCAGTGTGCTTGGCCTACAGAAGCAACAATGTGCAACCCTTTANGGTTCTTAACCTGGGGGGCCCCCCCCCCCCCCCCCCGGAGGTGCGAGATGCCCTTTTCAGGTGGTGCGAGACATGCCAGATTTTTTTAGAAGGGAAATCATCAAAAACACAAATTAAGCACAGGCAGGTAAGTACAACTACTTTGTTTAATCAAACCTATGTAACGGTTACTGTAATATACAAACAAGTAATATATCTAGGCTTAAGGGGTGCGAGAACATATTTTGATTTTTGTTAAGGGGTGCGAGAACATATTTTGAGAACCAAAGGAGTGCAGGCTGCGGTAAAGATTAAGAACTACTGCTCTAGAGTATAAACAGGAAAAAAAAGTTGCTTGCTTTATAACTTTGGTCTGTCATTTTACCTTTGGGATATTTCTGAAAGAAACAAGAAAAGAGACAAGGTGGTGAGTAGAGAAGGGAACCTGCAGTGTGGGGAAATGTGGAGCTTGATGTATTGGGGAGTGGAGTAGTCTGGAGAGGATAATCTGGCTGTAGCGGGGTAAGAAAAGGGGCAAAGACAGGCATACAAGGAAGAAGAGAAGAGTGAAGAGGTAAAAAAGCACAGAGAGCTAAAGTGAATACTGAAAGGGAAAATATATGGGGGAGAAAGAAAGAGTGTAAACAGATGAGACCAACTGGAAGACAAAAATGTAATAGAAACAAATAGCAAATTTTAAAAGATTTATAGAAAATCTGAATTGGATTTTGAAATAGTGAATTGAAGACTAAGGGGGGGAGAGAGACAGTAAAAACACAAGCGGAGACAGATCGAAAACATTATTTAAAGCAGTCGTGTGACTCAATGCCCAGGTACTACAGCAAGTCAGTGAAGTTGCTTCTGCTGAAATCTTTATATGTGAACCTTGTTTGTGCCTCAAGCGCTGGGTTACGTCAGCTCTTGATGCTGCAGTTCTACAGAAGTGCTCTCAGCTTCAGTTATATAGTGATTGTTATTTGACTGGCCTCTTGTTGGAGGAGGGCAGGGGGAGCACATCATGTCTGTGTCTTATCACCCAGCCTTGGGTGGGTAGATAAGGACCCTATATTTCTAATTTTAAAAAATATTATTAATCATGTTTATTATGGTACTGCCAAAGGGCCAGCCAAGAATGAGGTCACATTGTACAGACAAGGAGTAATAGACGGTTCCTTCCCCAAAGAGCTTACAATTTAAATAGACAAGACAGAAGGGTTATAACATACAAGCAGAACAAACAGTGTGATGGTGGCAAATGTCATACTAGTTCTACTCTTTTTGTGTGCGTGTGTGGGGGGGGATAAGTTAAATAGAAAGGTGAGGAGGGCAGGGGAGAAGAGGGTAAGGGGGACAGGTGGGGAGTGAAGTTGAGGCGAAGAGACTGGGGGAGAGTCCAGAGAGAAAGGGTTGGAACAAACAGGCAATCAGCCCAGGGCAAAGAAATCCAGTCAAAACTGTAGAACTACACCAAATAGTGAGTCTACTGTCAACTGATGTTCTGGAAATTAAAAGCTAAATGACTTAATTCTCAAATTCAGCTATATTTACTGCTGCGTAAAGTTGGTAACACTAATTAATCTAGTCTGCTGGATTTGGTGCAGGATAAGATTGTCGTTCCTGGTGGAACTGGTGGTACCATCCTAGGAGGCAAAGGAGTTGGTGCAGAGAGACCTCTCTGTAAAAAGAGAACATTGATAATGATTACAATCTCTGCATAAACCTGCAAGGCTTGTTTTCAGATGGAGTCAATCTGCAAATGCTATAAATAACTGCATTTTTATGTTGCTTAGCTGCCTTTGCTGATGCTGATATCTGTAGGTCAAGATACAGTGACCACTAGAGCATAGGAACTATAATGGCGATGTCCTGAATAGCTGTGGTATGCATCATTGACAGCAATGACTGATTTTTCAGACCATTTGTGTTTCTTTTCTTGTACTGATAGCTATTTAAGGGGGAGGTCATAGGTGCCATAGTAGTTTGACAACTGCAGCGCCTTTTACAATAGCTCAGCTATATTCTATATCTGCTGTCCTGGGTAATCATTACAATGCTTTTTGCACACTTTTACCTTTTGCTTCAGCATATACCATGAATAAGGCTAAGATTTTGTCACGGTTATTTTTAGTAAAAGTCACGGACAGGTCACGGGCAATAAACAAAAGTTCACAGAGCCTGTGACCTATCTGTGACTTTACTAAAAAAATAACCGGGGGCAGGTCTAAATAGGGGGGAGGAATGGAGTCCCATGGCAGGGGAAACTGACAGGCCAAGACCCCCGTCTCCAGCAGCTGCAGCAGGGGCTGCAGCCATGGGGGGCACACAGCCCCCCCGCTCCGGAGATGTCCGCAGCTGCAGGACAGGGGCACACAACCCCAGCTGCAGGGTTGGGGTGCACAGCCCCGGCTGTAGCTGCCGGGCAGGGATGCGGGGCCCCAGCTGCAGTCTTCCCTCCCCACCTGCAAACCACAGGGCAGGGGCTGTGGGATTCTGATTCCAGCCATCAGCTTGCAGTTGCAAGCTGTTGCAGCAGGGCAGGTGCACAGTCCTGCTTCCAGCCCCCGCTTCAGCTGCTGACAGCTGAAGCGGAAGAAGTCAGAGCGGTCCAGTAAAGTCATGGAATCCGTGACCTCCGTGACTAAAATTGTTGCCTTAACCATGACTCTTCTGTAGATTTTGTGGCTTTTTAGGGCTGAACTACACACAGTTCTTGTACCGCTACAACAGCGGTTCTCAAACTTTTGTACTGGTGACCCCTTTCACATAGCAAGCCTCTGTGTGCTACCCCCCTTATAAATTTAAAACACTTTAAAACATATTTAACACCATTATAAATGCTGGAGGCAAAGCGGGATTTGGGATGGAGGCTGACAGCTCGCAACCCCCCATGTAATAACCTCGTGAACCCCTGAGGGGTCCCGACCCCCAGTTTGAGAACCCCTGCGCTACAACTATATTGGTTTAATTAAAGCAGCACAACCCTAGTGTGGACACAGTTATAAGAATGGCCATAGTGGGTCAGACCAGTGGTCCATCTAGCCTACTGCTCTGTCTTCCACCAGTGGCTGGTGCCAGATGCTTCAGAGGGAATGAACATAACAAATTAATTATTGAGTGATCCATCCCCTGTCACCCAGTTCCAGCTTCTGGCAGTCTCGTAGATTTTAAGGCCAGAAGGGACAATCATGATCATCTAGTCTGACTTCCTGCACATTGCAGGCCCCAGAACCTTGCCCATCCACTCCTGTAAGAGACAGGGTAAAACGGATTTATTTGGGTTTAGACCCCATTGGGAGTTGGGCATCTGAGTGCTAAAGACAAGCACACCTCTGTGAGCTGTTTTCAGGTAAACCTGCAGCTTTGGGACAAGTAATTCAGACCCTGGGTCTGTGTTGGAGCAGACGGGTGTGTCTGGCTCAACAAGACAGGGTGCTGGAGCCCAGAGCGGGCAGGGCAAACAGGAACAGGGGTAGTCTTGGTACATTAGGTGGCAGCTCCCAAGGGGGTTTCTGTGATCCAACCCGTCACACCTCCCTTTCTAGTGTCCCATCGCCGGCTGCTGAGAGTTATTTGCTATTAGCAGTCGCAGATGGGCTACATGCCATTGTAGGCAGTCTCACCATACCATACCATCCATAAACTTGTCAAGCTCAGTCTTGAAACCAGTTAGGGTTTTTTGCCCCCAGTGCTTCCCTTAAAAGTCTGTTCCAGAACTTCACTCCTCTGATGGCTAGAAAACTTGGTCTAATTTCAAGCCTAAACTTGTTGATGGTCAGTTTATATCCGTTTATTTTTGTGTCAACATTGACGCTTAACTTAGATAACTCTTCTCCCTCCCTGGCATTTATCCCTCTGATGTATTTATAGAGAGCAATCATATCTCCCCTCAGTCTTTGTTTGGTTAGGCTAAACAAGCCAAGCTCTTTGAGCCTCTTCTCATAAGATAGGTTTTCCATTCCTCTGATCATCCTAGTAGCCCTTCTCTGCACTTGTTCCAGTTTGAATTCATCTTTCTTAAACATGGCATGGGAGACCAGAACTGCACACAGTATTCCAGATGAGGTCTCACCCGTGCCTTGTATAATGCTACTAACACTTCTTGCTCTCTACTGGAAATATCTCACCTGATACATCCTAGGATTGCATTTGCCTTTTTCACAGCTGTATCCATATTGGTGGCTCATCGTCATCCTGTGATCGACCAATACACCCAGGCCTTTCTCCTCCCTTGTCACTTCCAACTGATAAGACCCCAGCTTATAGCAAAAATTCCTGTTGTTAGGCCCTAAGTGCATGACCTTGCAATTTGTGCTATTAAATTTCATCCCATTTCTATCACTGTAGTTTTCGTGGTTCTCCAGATCTTGTATGATATTCCGGTCCTCCGTACTGGCAATACCTCCCAATTTTTTGTCATCTGCAAATTTTATTAGCACACTCCCACTTTTTGTGCCAAGGCCATTAATGAAAATGTTAAATAATATTGGTCCCAAGACCAGTCCCCAAGGAACTGCACTAGCAACCTCCCTCCAGCCTGACAATTCACCTTTCAGTATGACCTGTTGTAGTCTCCCCTTTAACCAGTTCCTTATCCACCTTTCAGTGCTCATATTAGTCCCCATCTTCTCCAGTTTAACTAATAATTTCCCATGTGGAACTGTATCAAGTGCCTTACTGAAATCCAGATAGATTAGATCTACTGCGTTTCCTTTGTATAAAAAAAAACTTCTCAAAGTGAGGTATCCGGTTGGTCTCGCACAAGCTACCTCTTGTAAAACCATGTTGTATTTTATCCTAATTACCATTTACCTCTATGTTCCTAACTACTTTCAAAATTTGTTCCAAGATCTTGCATACAATTCAGGTCAAACTAACAGGCCTGTGGTTTCCCAGAACACTTTTTTCCCCTTTCTTAACAATAGGTATTATATTGGTAATTCTCCAGTCATAGGATATAACCCCCAAGTTTATGGAGTCATTAAAAATCTTTGCTACTGGACTTGCAATTTCATGTGCCAGTTCCTTTAATATACTTGGATGCAGATTATCCAGGACCCCTGATTTGGTCCCATAAAGCTGTTTTAGTAATTTCTACTTCCATATCCTCATTTCCAGTCACTAGTTTAGGGACACCCAGAGCATGAGGTTGCATCTCTGACCATGTTGGCTAATAGCCATTGATGGACCTATCCTCCAGGAACTTATCTGACTTTTTTGTGTGTGTGTTTTGTTTTTGTTTTTTTGTTAACCCAGTTATATTTTTGGCCTTTTCAACATCCCCTGGCAGCAGGTTCCACAGATTGACTGTGCATTGGTTGAAGAAGTACTTCCTTATGTTTCTTTTAAATCTGCTGCCCATTAATTTCATTGAGAGACCCCAGTTCCTGTGCCTTATTCACTTTCTCCACACAATTCATTCTTTTATAGACATCTTTCATATTCCCCCCCCTTAGTTGTTTCACTTCTAAGATGAACAGTCCCAGTCTTTATAATCTCTACTTAGATGGAAGTTGTTCCATACCCCTAATCATTTTTGTTTTCATTCTCTACTTTTTCCAATTCTAATATATCTTTTTAAAGGGGGGCTACCAGTACTACACTCTGTATTTTAAGTGTAGGTGTACCATGGATTTATATTGTGGTATTATGATATTCCTGTCTTACCATCGATCCCTTTCTTAATGCTTCCTAACATTCTGTTATCTTTTCTGACTGTCATTGCACATTAAGCAGATAAGCCAGGGTTTCCCAAACTGGGGGTCAGGATCCCTCAGGGGGTCACGAGGTTATTACATGGGGGGGGGTCGTGAGCTGTCAACCTCCACCCCAAACCCCGCTTTGCCTCTAGCATTTATAATGGTGTTAAATATATAAAAAAGTGTTTTTAATTTGGGGGGGGGTCGCACTCAGAGGCTTGCAATGTGAAAGGGGTCACAAGTAAAAAAGTTTGAGAACCACTGAGATTCATTCTCTCTCTCTCTCCCACTAATATATAAACCTTTATGGTATACAAGTTTATTTTATTTAATTTTTATATATAATTAGTATAGCTTATTCTTGCAGAGATACATTTATAGCAGTACAAAATTGTTGAGACCAGTCCTTACACACATGGGTGTCATCTTGTTGTATCCTCATACTGCTTCTGTGCACATCTGATTGTCTGAACAATCGCAAGTGGGGCTGAATCAGGAGCCTTCAGGTGGTAGAGTCCTGTTAGCCTTAAAGGTTGCAAATCCTGCTAAACACCTCGTACACCCATGGTAAGAGACTGAGATTTTTGTTACCTCTTTCTCCAAGGAACTTCTGCCAGTATTATCCCTGCGCTGCTACAAGTACTGTGGCTTTCTGTTCTGTGGGTCTCTCCACATTTTATGCATGGGGATTCTTGAGCATTAATATGGCTTTTATTCCCCCTCCAAACCTTCAGCTCCATCTGCAGGAGGTTGGTCTTCCTGGGTGACACTGGATAAGGGGGAACTTGTGTTTTGGGAGCCACTTGGCTAACTAAAATAGGGATGTCTGCAGGAGATAGCTTTGGCTGCCCATAGTCATTGTCCGACTGAATGAGGTTGTTACTGGCTGGGTCTCTGTGACACTGCTGGCCTTCTGAGCACACTGATATAATTAGGCTTGGCAGAAGCTGATTTTTATTTTTTATAATTTTGACAGATAATGTTGATTATTTTTAAGCATTTTATTTTTATCTATTTTAAATTTTCACATTTGTGCAAATTTATGAGGTGTAGACAGTGACAGACATTGAGATTGTAAAAGTTAAAGCTTTATAACCCTTAACACACACATTGCCAACATCTTGTGTTTTAAAATATACAAAGTAAATCTCCTTAAATCAAACTCTAAAAAATTCTCAAGTGGCATTTTTTTCCTTTGCCTATCTGTAATTTCAATTATTATCGATGGAAATATTTTTTCATTGATTTCACTGTATTGTACACAAAAACCAATGTTTACTGACATTTACTGTTAATCTAATCCTTCCAAATTTAGACATAATCTTTGGCAGGAGCCAAGTCTTGCACACTTGTGGACTGCTTTTAAGTGCATGTGCACAGAATTTAGTATGGACGCAGTGATAGTGGAATAAAAGTGCCTTATACCAGTTTAGCTTATTTCCTTTCCCGTATGGACAAACTGCATCCACATTAGGTGATTTGTACTGCTTTAACTGTATCAGTATGGTTAAAGTGTTACAGTTTGCTTGTGTAAATAAGTCCAAAGCCTCAGTTGCATATCTGTGTGCCTAACTCTTGAGATACACGTTACTTGTAAATCTGTTCTTAAATATTTATCACCACAACTTAAACAGACTTAAAAATAAATGCATTAGCATCTCAGGCATTCTTCTTTACTTTGTATTTTTTGTGCTTAGCTTCCAAAACAACAGTTGAGGAAAGGGGAT
This sequence comes from Platysternon megacephalum, assembly GCA_003942145.1. Classification (NCBI taxonomy): domain Eukaryota; kingdom Metazoa; phylum Chordata; order Testudines; family Platysternidae; genus Platysternon; species Platysternon megacephalum. Next base: position 974,819 of record QXTE01000187.1, read on the forward strand.
TTATGGTACCTAACTGTGGTCTATCGAGCACTTACAGCCTAGAGAGCTGGCTCTCCTTTTTTCTAGCTGCTTCCACAGTGTCCACGCAAATAATTTGAACTACTTATACTCCTATGCTGGATCCTAAACTGGCTAACCCCTCAGGAAAAAGAGTTTAATCTCATTATAGGCAACTTAAGGAAAACTTCGGCTCAATGCTACTGGCTACATGATAAGTGGGGAATAAGAAGTCAGCCTAGCTGCTTTTGCCATTGGCTTGTGCTGTGCAGAAAGAGGAAACAGGTGGTGCTCTCCATGACTGGCGTTGAACTAGGTTTGCTACCAACCAGCAGGAGAGGACAGAACAAAGAACAGAATACAGTAAGAGGAAAATAGAAACTACTGTGTATTTCCCTCAACTTTCCACAATCTTTTTAAACGCCTGCAGCTGAAAGCATAATAATCTTCTGTTTAATTTTATAGCTATTGCTTTAGACCTCAAAGATACTGGATTTAATTCAGGAAATTGTTGTAGTGATTTATGCAAATATGATTGGTGCTCTTCCCCGCCACGGCCACCACCACTCGTCTTCAAAGAACACATGTTGCAGTTTAAAACAATGTAATCCTGCAAGTATCTACAACAATCTGCAACTAAAATTAAGATTACAAAGTAATTTACTCACTGGCTGTCCAGAGTTTGCAAATTCTGAGGTTATTTATAAGGATTACAGTATCAAAGCCATTTTCAGTTTGTAATTGCAGATACTGAGGACAGTAATCTTGGAAATATTACTAACACTCACAAAATCAGTCATTCAAAGGGAAGAACTCTGGATTTAAAGAGAAATTACAAATCTTACTTTTGCAAGAAACTCATGTTCAATGTAGTTACTGCACATCTACAAATAAGTATATAATCCACTGTAAACCCACGTCTATTTTAAACTTGCAGTCGCTTTCCTTAATTTGCAGGCTCAAAAAACGGTTGTGGGAAGGGCAGATAAGGACTTCTTGAACTATAAGAAAGACCATCTTAGAAGCTAATTTATGCAAAACTTTTTATTAATTGCTTATCCTGACGGGGCTTGTGGACCCCAGGTCAAGGCATCTACACTGTAGTTGGCAGACATTACACTTTTCCATGGATATATTTCCACAAAACAGACTTGGTTAAAATTATATTGGTTAACTTCACATTGGACTAATCTGCAGTATGGCAGGAGTTAACCACAACAGCTGTTTGTGTCACAACTTATTTAGTATGCCGTTAATATCTAATGTTTCCTGCTATCTTTGGATCTTTCAATGTCTGTTCCCTCTTCAGTTTATTCATCTTTTCTGTCTTTGGGCTGAAATTTACCATCCTTGTTCTTATCTCAAGGATGCACAGGGAAAGATAACTAAAAATTACCACCTGAGCCATTTAGTCATGCATAAACATGGCGATTGTACTTAAAGGAAACCTGGATGTTTTTGTGCTAATGACCTGGCATATACAGTTCTTAGTGCAGACCATTTGTGGGGGATGGTAGTGAAGGAATTGGTTGAGTAATGAAATTACTTGATAACATTAAGTTCTGAAAATCTTCATTGTGGGAGTTATGCTGTGTCATCGAGACACTGAAACTTTTTAAAGTAGTTAATCACAGAGGTGGTGTACAAATGTCCCCTAGGATCAGAAAACAGGATATAAAATATATAGAAATTTGGGTTTTTTTTAAGTGCTGGCTCCTTAGGTGTAATTCTGATTAAGTGCTGATGTAGCCCTCAGTGATGTGAGGAAAGTGCATAATCACATAAAATACAGGGCCTGTAGTCAATTAATTGCTTTTCTTCCTGTATAGTGTGAGAAAATGCCGTTGAAACTCAGATCCTGTCTATAGTAGGAAAGTGACCCACAGTAGTTCAGATTTCAGTAATGGATCTTCTCAGTCCCCTTGTCCTCTCTGCGCATCACCAACAAAAATTGGCTTAAACTAGATTGGAAGAATATAAAAAAAGGTTGTTCAGGCTTATCTGTGCTTGCATCCAAACAATTTTCCTCCTCAGTTGAGGAGAGTATATTCCACAGTAGAAATCTTTTGTAATCTATGGTTCGCTTCTTTGTACAGACAAGGTCTTACTAATGCAGGGGACCAAACTTGGAAACTGGGGTCTTGGTTAACTGGTTAATTTTTAAGGGAACCTCAATACCCAACTCAGCAACATGCTTGCTCTGACTCACTTGACTCTTCGTGTGTTAGATCTTGTGGATGGATGGAGGCACTTTTGTTGTGGGGAGGTCAGGCATTTACTTACATGTGGTTAATTATAGCTGTGTTTTAAGTTCTGGTATAAACTAGAAAATTTTTGTGCTTTTGTTAGGATGTGGGTGGAAGTCATCACAAAGTTTCTATTTCTCCTGTCGTCCATGTCCGAGGACTCTGTGAATCAGTCGTAGAAGCGGACCTTGTGGAGGCTCTTGAAAAATTTGGAACCATATGGTATGTTGACAGTAGTAAGACCGTGTCTCTGGTGGCTCAAGGCAGGTTGGGAGCTTTGGTGGTAAGATTGCTTTTGAGAACAAAGCTAAATGATCTGCTAGACTTGTAATGACATCCCTAATCTCAAAATGACCATTTTTTATCAATAATTAAGTCGGTAGCACAGGAATGCTGAACTTCTTGGCAATGTCTCTAACTGCAGGCATGGTACTTTCTATACACAAGATGGTTAATCAAATAAAGTCTCGTTATTGTACATTCAATGCTGCATGTCTGCAGTCAGACTTTCAATAGTTAACTATAAGAATAGTGATGCTAGAGTTATAGGTTTCTCGCACTCTGATACTGTGTCAAAGCTTTGATCTCTTTTTGCTATTTTCACTTGATCATCCATGACCTTTTACTAGCTACAGTTTAAAAACATTTGTTTTGGAAGTAAAATCTTCAGATAGTTCTAGCTCTAGCAGGACTAGTATATATCATTCATATCAGCTAGTTGTGAACATTACAAGCTTTAGTAGACTAATATTTAACTCTTTATATTCTGAAAACACTACTTGTTGCTTATCTAACTTACTGATAAATTATTTAACTTTTTTGTACAAATGTACTTTATAACTATAGTTACATGACTTGATTTAGGAAATGGAATGAAGGTTACTAACTTATGAAGGGAGACCAGATGTCTTACACTAGGGAATTTTTAAAAAAATTAACATTGTTCCATTTATGACAAGCAATCTTAAGAAAAAGCATATCAGGAGAACTTCTTCTGTGTTTTTCTACTGACCAGCTATGTCATGATGATGCCATTTAAACGCCAGGCTTTGGTGGAATTTGAAAACATAGAAAGTGCCAAGAAGTGTGTGACATTCGCAGCAGATGAGCCAGTGTATATTGCTGGACAACAAGCTTTTTTCAACTATTCTACAAGCAAAAGGATCACTCGGCCTGGGAACACGGATGATCCATCAGGTGGAAACAAAGTTCTCCTATTATCAATTCAAAATCCTCTCTACCCAATTACAGTGGTATGTTTCTTTAAAAATTTTTTAAAAACCTTTCAACTTCACTTCCAGTGTATACTCTTTATTGTTATAATTATGTAATGTATTTATGTGAGTCAGAAGAATTATGGGTATCCATTTAAGCTGTTTAATATGCAGTCAGTTTTGGTGTATTTTTTGTTACAACAGTGAATTCAAGTTAAGCACGTACATATCAGACTTCTCCAGAGATGCAACCAGTACTTAGGATGCATCCATTTGTATGAAGGTACAGTTTATAAGACCCTGTGCTATATATCCAAAACATCGGTTATGCTTGCAGAAAGTAAAACAATCTGATTTAAAGGTTTGACTAATTGGAGTCAGGAGTATTTGGCACTCCTTTTTTAATTGATTTTTTTCATTGTTAACCTTGCCTTTTCCCCCTAAAACTAGCTGCTTCTTGCTTGTGCGCTCATAAAACTTGCTAGCATTTAATATGCTCTAAGTACATAGTACATTTTTAGTAATATTTGCTCAAGGCAACTATTAATATTCTATCAGAGCAAGTTATTATGAGCAGAAAACAGTCTAACAGAACTCTCTCAATCACAAATATTCCTAACGGCTTAAAAGCTGAATGGCATTCCCCTTGTCATTGCAATACGTTTGGAATGTCTTTCAGAAAGTATGTAGCAACTTACAATATTTCAAAATCCTGGCCACTGAACCCTTCAGACATTGCACAACACCTTTGAAGCAAGATGGGATGAGCACAGCATCTTTGAAGACTTCTGTTTTGTCAGCTCTACACTTAACCCTAGCAGGCAATCTACTAAAAACATAAAAAACGGCCACACTGGGTCAGATNCTTCTGTTTTGTCAGCTCTACACTTAACCCTAGCAGGCAATCTACTAAAAACATAAAAAACAGCCACACTGGGTCAGATCAATGGTCCAGCTAGCCCAGTATCCTGTCCTCTGACAGTGGCCAATGCCAGGTGCTTCAGAAGCAATCATCAAGTGATCCATCGATGATTACTAAAACTTAATTTAAAAGTTACAACTACTTGGACACATATCAGACATTTATATTCAAGTGTATTATTCTAAAAAAATCCCACTTTCTCTTTATTCCCATTACAAGGCATGAGAATCTGGAGTCTTGACCATGGGTGTTATCTCACTATTTAACTGGCTTATTTTCTAGCCATCAGTTGGTTAGAAACCAAGGCAATAGATTGTCTGGGTGTTGTGATGTCACAATTTGTCATTGCATAAAACATCCCTCTTTACTTTTGATACTTTGACATGTTGCACTGGCCTGGGTACAGCTTCTCATGCAGAGTAGTAGGAGTACAAGACACCCTCTTATTTGTATTTTCCCCCTTTCTGGAGATGAAATTCAAGTTCCTTTTCATCCTTCATCACTACTATCAAAGGTTGGGGCTGAAAATGGGGCTTTTATAAATTATGAATTAAACTTTGAATGCCATGTGCTATAGCACTACAAAAACATAATTCGTGCAGTCAAAGGCTTTCTCTGCATTCAGTGATAGGACAGGAACGCCACCTGCAAATACTTCGGTTTGGGTGAATACATTTATTATTAGTATTATCATAGTGCCTAGGAGCCCTATTCATGGACCAGGACCCCAGACCCATTGTGCTAAGTGCTGTACAAACACAGAACAAAAATATGGTCCATGTCCCAAGAGCTTACGATCCAAGTATAAAACGAGAGACTACAGAGTGGGGAGTACAAGGAATCTGTATTAATCAGCGTGATGGGCAGAGGACTCAACACACCAACAGCCTAGCTATGGCCAAGTTTTTTATGGGCATCACAGCAGAGGAGAGTTTTGAAGGAGGATAATGAGTTAATTTTGCAGGTGTTTGTAAGGAGCTCCTCCTGGACGTTAGGGGCAGCATGGGAGAAAGCATGAAGGTGCTTGTTTGAAAATTTAATGGAAGTTGACACCTTGATAGCAAATGAGAGATGATAGGGTAGGGATAGACTGTAAAGGGCCTTGGAAGTAAAGGCAAAGCAGCTTATGTTTGATGTGATAGGGAAGAAAGAGCCAGTGGAGGGATGTGAAGAGGGATGGCACAATCAAAACAATGGCTAGGAAAACCTTTGCAGCAGTATTCTGAATAGATGTCAAAAGGGCTAGGTTGCATTTGTCAAGGCCAGAGAGAAGGAGGTTGCAGCTGTCAAGATGAGTTTTAGCTGTGCGAATGGATAAGTAAGGCCTTATTTTAGAGATGAAATGCATAAAGAATTGGCATGAATGAGACACAGGCTGGATGTGAGGACCTAGAGAGAAGTCTGTGTTGAACATGAGGCACAGGCCGGGATGGTGGTGGTTGTCCACAGTGATTGAGAAAGGAGGTAGTGGGGAGGGCATTTTGGGGGTGGGATTAGGAGCTCAGTATTAGCCATGCTGAGTTTAAACTGATGTCTGAGTCTCCATTAGGAGGTTTTAGAAAGTCAGGCTGAGATGAAATTGTAGGCTGTAGTTTGCTCACCCCGGCATAGAGAGAAAGGAGTTCTCCTTTTGTGGCCTGAGCTATATCCTGGAGTGAAGTCTAATACTTGTGTGAATGCTTCCTTTAGTGAGTCTTAAACTTTTTGTATTGGCGAACCCTTTCACACAGCATGCCTCTGAGTGCGACACCCCCACTCCCCCTTATAAATTTAAAAACAGGGATTTTAAATTTAATTTAATCTTAATTTAATTTAACGTGGGCGTGGGGCTGACAGCTCATGACCTCCAGGTAATAACCTCATGACCCCCTGTGGGTTCGCAACCCCCAGTTTGAGAACCCCTGGTTAAGAGGTTATGTATTTTAGAAACTGAAAACAGACAATCTTCCTTTGAGGGAGTTGACTGTTCTTGATTGTGATACAGCAACATAAGGAAAAATCATCATCTTTTAAGGTTAACATTTCTTAATAAAGTAGCTATAATTTGATAAATAACTGAGTTTATCCTTCTTTGAGATTTAAATGCTGATACGGTGAAATTTACTCCATGAACACATGCATATACCTTGAAGTCCTGTAGAAGAACACTTGTGAATCTTCATAAAAATGTCAAACTTGAAATGTCTCTCTAAAATAGCTTTTCTTCTTCCTTTATAGGATGTCTTGTATACTGTGTGCAACCCTGTTGGGAAAGTGCAACGTATTGTTATATTCAAGAGAAATGGAATACAAGCAATGGTTGAATATCCTTTTATCAATACTGATATTTGTATGTTCTCAGCTGTAGATGAGACTTAAGCATGCATATATCAGTAAGATTTTACATTAATCTTGAGCTCTACAAATTTGAGAATTATTAGATTCAAGATGCTTTGTCATTTCCAGTGTATGCAGCAGATAAATCTGCACCAAAATATTGCCACTTTTAAATCACATCTTTGTTCATTGTTTTTATATTCTGTGCTAAAAGTAACCCCTAAGATGAATGTTACAGGCTAATCATTTTTGTGCATTTAGGAGCACATTGTGTAAAGTCAGTTTCATGGTTTTGCCCATTAAAAAGATGCTGCAAACTGTATGGTCTGTTGTGCTGGGTGCTGCTGAATCTAGACCGTCTGGCACAGCAGACCACTGAATACAGGGATTGAGGAGGGAGGGGGACACCCTCACATAAGCCATCTTCTAGATCTCTGCAGGCATTTTGTATGCTCTTGTGCTAGTCTCCAGAGAACTAAAATCTCAAAATATGTAAAGAAAAAGAAAATCATATTCATGTATTGAGCCTAGCATGTTGAAGGGACACTTGTCTTGCAGGCTGTCGTCTCCACCACTGGGCAATGAAGTTAAAGCAAATTTCTCTTTAATCTCAGGCCACAAATACAGTGTCTGTTGTCAAAAATGTCCATTTGGGGTCTCTTGCATGTCCATCTACAAACACAATGTTTGACTAACAAATCCAAACACAAGAAGTCTCTCTCAAACTTCTTTTCCCTGGTTCAGTGGTAGAATTTTTCTTGGAAATGGCAGACTACTCAAATCTTTCCCTTTTTATATCCTCCGTTCCTTCAATGCTAGGGTGATAGAGTTCATGTCTGTCCAGACCCAACCTTCCAGGCCTGGTTTTAGTAGTACTAAGGGGAGATACCAATTCCAGCCTTCTTGTTCAAGGGTTTAGTTTGAACCTTGTCCTTGCTTACCATGGCACAGTCATTCGCAATATTTGTCAGTAACGTGCTACATCCACATACTCTGATTAGTGTGCCTTAAGTTTTAGGCTTGCCTACACAAACATTTAGTTTGCAGCAAGCTGGGGTGTGAAGCTACCCTGCAGTAGCCTGTCACAGACTGCTTGTCTGTGTGAACCCTGCTGACGTGCATTAACAAACTGTTACGGTGCATAAGCAGGGTCCACAAGGGACAGTTGGTGTGTGGCAGGGTAGATTCACACCTGGCTTGCCATAAATTACATGTTCATGAATACAAGCTCTTAGAACAGAGGTGGGCAAACTATGGCCCACGGGCCATATCCAGCCCATCAGGGCTTTGGATCCGGCCCGTGGGATTGCCAGCCCCGCACCACTCCCAGAAGCAGCTGGCACCACAGCCCCTGGGGAGAGGAAGGGGGGGGCAGAGGGCTCCACACGCTGCCCTCGCTTGCAGGCCCCCTGCAGCTCCCATTGGCTGGGAATGGGGAACCGCGGTCAATGGGAGCTTCGGGGGAGGTACCCACAGGCAAGGGCAGCACGCGAAGCCCTCTGCCCCCCCCCACCCCAAGGTTCCACAGGGACGTGGTGCCGGCCGCTTCCGGGAGCGGCACAGGGCCAGGGCAGGCAGGGAGCTTGCCTTAGCCCCGCTGCCACTCCGGAGCTGCTCCAGGTAAGTGACGCTGGGCCAGAGCCCACACCCCAAACCCTTCCTGTGCCCTGAGCTCCCTGCCGCACCCGTCCTGCACCCCTACCCCAGCCCTACATTCATGGCCCTGCATGCAATTTCCTCACCAAGATGTGGCCCTCGGGCCAAAAATTTGCCCACCCCTGTCTTAGAATATCAGCTGAAATGGCCACTTCCATTTTCACTCAGCTATAGGGTGTCCATCATTTAGAAGTTGGATAAGCTCTCAGCACGGAGAGACCTGTGTGAATAAACTAAGGCTTTCACTGAATCTGCATAGGCTGTAAGCAGAATGAGTCTATTCTTAATTCATGAAACCGCTCAACCTGGGCTGCATACACTTCAAAGGCAGGTACCATATGGCTCAGGCTGCAGCTGAGAACTTGAATTGCCAGTGCTTTTCAGCAGTTTTAAATTAGTGTGTCTGTTTAGATCTCTCATTTATTCCTAACAAAGTAACTGTAGGTTGCTCTAAAATGTCTTGGATTGCTTCATTATTTTGGAGGGGAAAAACACATCTTTACTTAAAAACAAAAAAATCCTTAACAAGATTTATGTTTGAATCAGTTCTCTGTGCTCAGAAGGCTAAAGCAGCACTCAATGGAGCAGATATATATGCAGGATGCTGTACACTAAAAATTGAATATGCAAGGGTAATGCTCAGATCTTCTCTATTAACTATTTTACTGATGAAGTGCATAAGTTCAAGACTTACCCTGTGTTTAAATTTTAACAGCCAACTCGACTTAATGTCATTAGAAACGACAATGATAGTTGGGACTACACTAAACCGTATCTGGGCAGACGAGGTAGGTTTTTTATATGTTATAGCTGTAAGTGTTTGACTGTGCTAATGACACTACTTTATACATGGTTAGCTTGTGTAATGCAATAGTCATTTCAAACAAGCCGTTGCTGATGAAGGCTGTCTTGCAAAGGCCAACACGTAATCCAGGAAAAAAGTAACATTGAACATTAGTGCCCCCTACTGGTGTACAATGGTCTATTTAGTTCAACAAGGAGCCCACACATGCAAGCATGTTCGCAGTACAAGGACTTGCATTTCTCCAAGCAGCTCTCACTCTTTGGAGGAGAGGAAACTGATACAGACTATTCCTTACAAACTACAAACTTGCACACTGCTTCTCTATGGAAAGGACTTTTTCCCCTATGTTGGACAAGGCATTAAGAAGGATAGAGGACTCCAGCAGGCTGACTCTACACTTCATCATGCACTACATCGGCATCAGCAAAAAGCCCTCTGAAAAAACTCAGACTTGCAATTCACCTTGTCTGCATACTACATGCACCACCACCACCAGTTTTTAAAGGAGGACACTTAAAGTACTTCAGATTTGCATGGGATGAATACCATGATAGACTGTACCCATTCTGTTCAAGTTTTTATGTATATTGGTCTTATTTCCCTTAATTACAATTGCAACATTTAAGAACCTCCATAAAATGGTAAATCCCAAATTTCTTGTTGATCTCATCTACATTGTTGTAATACTCTTATTTTATTCCTTGCTGTATTTAAGACAACTGCAGTCAGTCTTTACAGTGTAAATTGTCTCATAGTAAGTAAACTGAAGGATTTATCTGTAGTTAACTGGGATTAATAATACAATATTAAACAAGCTCCCTCAGGTATATTACATTTAAGTATCTGAAGCAAGGAGGTGCACACATGGTGCATGTGTAACTTGTCTCTTAGGTTCTTAACTGTGAAAACTAGTCAGAGCTTACCGCTTTATAGTGAAAATATGACTAAAAATGTAAAAGACAAAATGCTGTGTAGCCTGACTTCTGTAAAGTATTTAAAGTATTCTCTTTTTGTAACTGTTCAGTGACTTGTATACAATAATAGTTTTTCTATAATGTAATCTTTAGAAATCTAGGAGTGCATAACATGGAGGTGGAAACATAACATGTCTAACCAAGGTAGAGTATCTTCAAAGTCTTAAATATGAAAGCAAGGGCTTTGACTTCTCTCTGATGAGATGCACTCTCCAACTTACATTTTTGTAGAAATGTTGGGTGTTATCAGTAGTGGTTTGGCTTGTAAAACTGTTGTATAATTAAAAATGCAGGTTTTGGATTTTCAAAATGAAGTTCTTGTAAAAGGTTAACAAGGGAGCTACAGTATTGGTTGATAGAATTTCAATATTTGAACCATAATTCAGAAACTCACTCTTAAGTAGTCAGGAAGTATTAAAGAAAATTAAAATTGAGAAAAATGTTTAGAAACTGACAAGAATGAAAAAACCTGAAAGATTAAGTGCATTGTCAGTTTCTTAACCATTGCAATTTATATTACAGTTGCTTTTATGGCCTCTAGTCTCAAATTTGACAACCTTTATTTCATGTAATTATGTTACAAACAGATATGACTGGATGGACCAGGGGTTCCTCCAGCAAATGAAGCAGTGGGAGATGAGAAGCTTTTCGCCAGCATAACTTTGACCTAAAAAATGCACAGATTTCTGTTTCTCACTCCTTTTTTAAAAATTTTTTTTAGTTCAGTTGCTTGAATATCTTTGTCATCTACATATTGACACTACATCTCTTCACACCATGTAAGAGGAAAGGGAATTAGATCTGTACTATCCAGCTGTCCCTTTGTAGTGTTGTTTTTCTCTTTCTGGATCAAGCGATGTGTGCAACAGAAAGTAATATATAGGGGAGTACACAAATAGGTGAACTCTACCTCCCTGAGCCAGTTTTTATGCAGTGAAGCAGGCATATAGAGCAGTTACTGCCCATAACCAGCAATTTTGATAAAGTAACCCTGGCAATTATCCCAGCACTTTCTCTCCATACTTCATGTAACATGCCAACTGTTCCACATGCACTCTTCAGGTCATTCCTCTTCCTGAAGTTCTGATGGTGCTACATGATCTTTGAACTTGATGTACCCAGACTGCAAGATTCTAGCTTCAGCAGACAAGATCTTATCCCCGGGGAACTTCATTCTGAGGCTTGACTTGCCACTGTGTACTCCACAGCAGTAAAAGTTCTCAAGAGACATAGCATTTATTTCTTGGCTCCCTTGTAGGCTGAGGTACTCCCAGTCTCTTCTGAAATACTCAGAAGACCTAGACTATTGTTTCAAAGCTAGCTTCTTTCATTTCAGCTTCTCTTTTAGTTCCATCTAAACAGCAGTTGAGCACCATTGTTGAAATCCTGATCCATAAGAGTTTTGCCACTGCTTTCAGTGGAGACAGGATTCCACCTCATGTCCGTCCATTTTAGGGTACAGAGGACACATTTTCCTGCTTCTGTTCTTAAGAATGAACTATTTCTAGTCCTGTATGGTCAGAAGATCCTTTTTTTTTTTTTTTCTTCCTCCAAGAGCATTCTCCACTTATCCACTTTGTATATTCTCCAATATACAAAAACCTGTAGGAGAACACTTCAACCTCCCTGGACACACAATAGCAGATCTTAAGGTGGCCATCCTAAAGCAAAAAAACTTCAGGACCAGACTTCAAAGAGAAACTGCTGAGCTTCAGTTCATCTGCAAATTTGACACCATCAGCTCAGGATTAAACAAAGACTGTGAATGGCTTGCCAACTACAGAACCAGTTTCTCCTCCCTTGGTTTTCACACCTCTACTGCTAGAACAGGGCCTCATCCTCCCTGATTGAACTAAACTCGTTATCTCTAGCTTGCTTCTTGCTTGCATATATATACCTGCCCCTGGAGATTTCCACTACTTGCATCCGAAGAAGTGGGTATTCACCCACGAAAGCTCATGCTGCAAAACGTCTGTTAGTCTATAAGGTGCCACATGATTCTTTGCTGCTTTTACAGATCCAGACTAACACGGCTACCCCTCTGATACTTGACACTTATGCAGGCTTTCTAAGGAATACCTGCAAATATGAGGGGAATATATTCTTGGATTGCATGTATGCTGTCATCAGGTGACTGGTTGAGGAGAGATGTCTTTTCCTTCTGGCCAACAGGGGACTGACCCCTTTCACGTTTGCCGTTTACTGTGAGACCAGTGCTGCATAGGCGTTCCCTCTATTAAAGATAGGGCTCTTTAACAGCTAGCCACTGCACCAGTTAATCTGCATAGGTCCGAGAGAATAGAACCACAGGCACCTAAATTTACACCTAAATTTTCATCTCTGCTCTCTGAAAGGTCTTATTTCAAAGGGGCTTTCTATAGGCCAAAGAGCTGTGTGGGAGCATTCCTCATCCTCCCTGGATTTTTATTGACAAGGTAATCATCTAGCTAGGAACCTATCCTCGACATTTTAGGAGGAAATCACACAATTTCTCATCTCCCATTGTATGCTGTCATAGAGGTTAAGCTCAGCAGTTCAAATTACTTGGGGAAAACTCTAACTGTAGTGGCTGGAGAGTCAATTTCCATCATTCAGTCATATTTAAATAGAATGATAATTACAGCAAACGTAAACATTTCACCACATCTTTGAATATGGCACTTCAAGAAATGGTTTATTAACAAAACACTGAGAAATGTTCTTTAAAATTAACTGCTGCTTACCAAAAGAGTACTTGGGAGTTCACATTTTTCCAGTACGCAGCAGTCACTAATTAGAAATGACCCTTTTGAAAGTGGTGCACTGCTTCCATCCAGTAATGTTGACCCCTTGCTTAACTTTAGATTGTTATATGAAACAGGTTTGCTCAAAGGACTGTCCATTGTTGAAGTGCATTATTCTGATATTTTACAGCAATTGAAATATAACCTGTGGTGCAGCATGAATAATGCAGTAATGTACAATCCTTTCAGCACTCCCCGTAGGTGTTCATGTAAATATAGTGTACACACGTGTAATGCTCTCTGTTTACTGATTGTGAAACCATGTAATACAGGTTGTTGTTGGCTTATGCTGAAACTTCTTGAAAGAAGCCCACTTTGAAAATGTGTTGCTGTTGAAGCTAATAGTAGGATTCAGGTACTGTTTTTCAAAAGTACTGTATTTAAAACTTGTTTTAAGACATGCATAGGTAAATCCTACTCTAAAATGTTACCTATAGTATTTTGTGTGATGTTGCTTTAGGAAAATTTTCAAATATTCCCATAAATTTAAAGTGTCTGTACCTTCTGTTTGCCAAAAAAAAATCTCAACTTAAGTGGAATTTGTTATGCAGACAACCTCTTCTTAATTTTGGTGTCCTCTGACAACAGCTTGTGTTTAAAAACTGATTTGAATGGGTAATTTTTTAAGTTAACTATGAATCAAATTACTTTTTTCCCCTTATTAGATGAAACTAATATCTTAATTTGAGAATTAGTGTGTACTTGTCTGTTTGTTAAAACTGCTTTTTTCCTGTATATTAGACAGAGGGAAGGGCCGCCAGAGGCAAGCCATTCTGGGAGAACACCCTTCATCATTTAGACATGATGGCTATGGTAAGTTACATGGGGTGGCAGGTGGTTTGTGCCTTCTAGTTTTTTGTATGGTGGAATTACAGATATTTATAAGTTACAGGGTTCTCAAACTTCATGGCACCGTGACCCCCTTCTGACAAAAATTACTTCACGACCCCAGGAGGGGGGACCAAAGCCCGAGCCCCACCGCTCGGGGGGGGGGGGGGCAAAGCTGAAGCTCAAGTGCTTCAGCCCCAGGCAGGGGCCTGTAACCTGAGCCCCGTCGCCCAGGGCTGTAGCCCTCGGGCTTTGGCTTCGGCCCTGGGCAGTGAGGTTTGGGCTTCAGCCCCAGGCCCCAACAAGTCTAAGTCAGCCCTGGCAACCCCTTTCAAAGGGGGTCCTGACCCACAGTTTGAGAACCACTGGCACTGAAGTATGATCTACATAATTTTAGACTTCTCTAAGCTTCTGCAGTTTGTCAGTATTGCTGTTGCACAGGTGCCAATGTCAATTCATGATGCTTGTGATATGATGAAACCTGTAGTGTTTTGCACCTGGAACCCTTCTTTTAGGGAAAAGCTTTTTTTCTTCACAGTTCAAATGTATCCCCTTGGACAATATCCTCTGTAAGTTGCCACCACGCTAGACGGTGACAAGGGGATAAATATCTGCACCAAGATTTTTTTTCTAGACAGCGCAGTACAACTTAATAACTGATATCTATATACAGTGTTCGTTACCTGAAATAGTTTCAGGGAAATCTTTGGAGCTTTTTGAGACTTGTATTCAAAGCTACTAGTTGCAGTTTTTGTTTCCCTTCTAATTATCCATCTTGTCATTGTTTGTCTGCAATTGGTAATATGTCATTAATACCTGGGGGGAAGAGCTTTGGAATTATTGCTATCGCTGTTACAAAGTTCAGTCAGCAAGTGACCTCAGTTCTATTAGGGCATCTAGTATTCTGTACCCCAACATATGCAGTCCATCTTCATCATCTTTAGTGGTCTGAAGGCGGAAATCTTGATAGGATTTCTGAAATGTTACGTAAGTCTCACATGCAAGTTAAGTTTTTATTTATTTTTTGGTCATCTTAATCCCCAGAAGTCAGTGCGTTTTGTCTTGCTTTTTCCTATGCAGATGTCTTGTACAATACAGGTTAACTTTCTAACTTATTTTCTCCCAGCGACCGTCAAGCCTTGAATTCCCATTACTTCCATTTGCTCTTCACTGTTAGGGTGAGAGAAGAAGGGACACAAACATGCCCACACAATTTAGCTGAGTCCCCTTTCTCCTCTCTAAGAAAATTTTCCCACCCTTGGAAAAAACAGTCCTCTTTCTGCTAAGTTCATATGCGATTTTTTGGACATTTTGCTCCTCTGGTTGCTGCTCTCAGTGGGCCAGACTGCAGGGTAGGTTCCTTGTATCATATCTCCTGCCTGGGAGAAAACTAAACTGTTCAGACTCAGGCCATATCTGCACTACAAACGTTTATAAAGCCACCCTAGAATATCACTTGTGTGCATGCAAACTTGGCTCCTTGCGTTGGCACGGCACTTACTCACCAGGAGTGCTTGTGGCATTGCACAGTGCAATGCATCATGGGTTGGTATCCCCTTGTGCAGCTCACCATCTCCAGTGCACTGTCTTTGGGAACTTTTGGCAATGCATGGTGGGGCAGAAACAAGTTAGCAGGCATGACTGGGAGCAAGGTGTCAACTTTCCAGCATGCAACTTTGTCATGATGTCATCTATGTCCCTGATTTTTCATGCCTTTTTTTAAAAATTCCCACGAATCTGTGTGGCCTTCCTCGCTGTCCACCATCTCTGACAGAAGCATGGAGCCTGCACAGCGCAGCACTTTGTCATGAGCACAGGATGCACAATTCTCTGGTATTTGCAGAGTCACAAGAAGGAACTGAATCAGCAGAGAACAGGACAATTTCACAGAGGACAAGTTGCCGTGAGACATAGCTAGCAAGAACCAGTTCACGGAGCAGCTGCAGATGATGGAGTGCCACTTCTGGGCCCAAGAAAAAAGCACTGACTGGTGGGATCACATCTTAATGCAGGTTTGGGATGATGAGCAGTGGCTGCAGATCTTTCGGATGCGCAAAAGCCGTATTCCTAGATCTGTGTGCTGAGACTGCCCCAGCCTCTCCAGCACAAGGACACCACCGTGAGAGCTGCACTGACAGTGGAGAAGCAAGTGGCAATTGGACTGTGGAAAATCATTTTGGAGTTGAAAAATCCACTGTGGGGGCCATTGTCAGGGAAGTCTGCAGGGCCATTAATTGTCTTCTGCTACGCAGGACTGCGACGCTTGGCAATGCGCCGCACATAGTGGATGGATTTGCAGCAACGGGCTCCCAAACTGCAGTGGAGTGATAGGAGGTATACACATCCCTGCTTTGGCACCAGTCTACCCTGCTACAGAGTACATCAATAAAAAAGGCTACTTCTGTATGGTTATGCAAGCATTGGTGGATCGCTGGAGACGTTCCACTGACAACAGTGTTGGCTGGTAAGGGAAGGTGCATGTGACACATCTTTAAGAACACGGGACTGTTCGGAAAGCAATGTCAGGGACATTCTTTCCTGACTGGCAGATTACCATTGACAATATTGAAATGCCATTAACAATCCTGGGAGACCCAGCCTACCAGTTCCTCACCTGGCTCATGAAGCTGTATACCGGCCACTTTAACAGCACCAAGGAAAGATTCAACTACCAGCTCAGCAGGTGCAGAATGACAATTGAATGTGCTTTTGGTAGATTGAAGGAACGCTGGCGTTGCTTACTCACAAGATTGGCCCTCCGTGAGAAAAATATCCCAGTGGTCATAACTGCCTGTTGTGTCCTGCATAATATCTGTGAAGCAAAGGGGGAAAAGTTGCTGCTGGGATGGAGGGCAGAGGTGGAGCAGCTGTCTGCTGAGTTTGAATAGCTAGACACAAGGGCTATTAGAAGAGCTCAATGGAGAGATGTACAGCTACAGAGGCTTTGAAAGAGCACTTTAACAGTGAACCACAGTAATGTGTTTTGGTGTACTGTGATCTACCTGTCCCTGCTGTTTTGGAGCCTGTTAGGAATTGTGTGGTGTCTGGTGTACCTCTATGAATATAACATTGTCAATGCACCTATTAATTGTGTGGTGTTTGCTATACATTTATGATTATTACACTGTTTGTCACTGAGCCTGAGTTGTCTCACACTACAGTAACCCTAGGTGCGTTCAATACCACCAACCATTCTGGAGCATGTGTGTGACGTAATCAAGATGAATTATTTTCCAAACACTAGAATTGTAGAGTAATGAAAACACTGCAAAAGAAAATTCTGTGCAAGTTAAAAGCAAATACATTTTAAAAAATCATAAATTTATGGAACAAGAGCTTAAGGGGAAAGAACATTCATGTCTATTTTAGCTACAAGTACAGCAAGCGTGGCTCTCCCATGTCAGTAAATGTGAAGCTGTGGTTGTCCTTAATGTCCCCTGGTATGGAGTGGTAAGAGGTAGGGATGTGGCCTCTGATGCCATGTGGAATGCTGGCGGAGGGGGGGCATGTGTGTAGCGAGCTGCTATAATGGAGTTTTCCATGGACTGCAAAGGGGGGTGAGCCCATGACTGTTGAACCTGTAGGTCCACAAGATTCTGCAGCATCTGTGTTTTGCTGCTGGAGAAGCCCCATTACGTCCTGGTGCATCTCCCTCTCCTTTTCCTGCTTGGACTCCTGGGCCTTTCTCCTGCCTGCTCTTTCCATCTCCCTACAGACTGCAGCATTCACCCTCCAGGCCCTTTGCTCACTGTTTGATGCAGCACTGGCTTGCAGGATCTTACTGAACATGTCATCCCAAGTCCTCATCTTTCTCCTCCTTATCTGGCTCAGGCATTCCACAGATGTGGAAGGGGAACCCCTTAAGGCTGCAAGGCAGCAGCTACAGATTAAATGCACAGAGGTACCATTCTCAGTAGAGTCACAATTGAAAGTGAAAGTTACGATTCAGAATTCCCTTCCCTTACTCCCCTGAAGTTTTAAACCAGACATGCTGATTGATGCTTGTGCGTGGTGTGTAAGGCCTGCCAGGGGCAAGGAAAACGAGGGACTTGCTCAGTTGCATGAAACTGAGTATAGGGCCATGGGAGTGGCACCGTTTCCACAGGTGGTGGCGATATTTGCTGATATCTCACTCCTGAGGGTGACAAAGGAACAGAGAGCACAGCTGCTGCTTGGGTCCCGAAGCATTGCCCATATGCCGCTAGCCTGTTTACTGCAACTGTGCCTGCCGAAGTTATCCCCAACTGGTGCAGGGAAGTATCCTACTGCAGAGGAAGAAATAAGGCCGCTATCCCTAGAAACCTTTGGGAGAGGATTGCAGAGTACCTCCATGAAAGTTTCATCGAGATCTGTCAGGAGGATTCAAGGGCCATCCCTGTGTGTATAAACAAACTGTTCCGCATGACATCTCACCAACCCCCCACCTTTCCCCAGCCTAACTGTACAGGGGAATGAAAAGCAGATACCAACTCTGCGTTGTATACTGCTACCTCTTCTAGTACAAGTAGGTTAATGAAAAGTCAGTAGTTGTGTCCTGTTGCATTGGGGGATGCCGTAAGTACATCAGTGTAATGGGAAATACAGTTACACACTTACCTCAGAGTCCATCCCTTGCATCAAGGTCATCCATGCTTGACTGACTGGACTGCGGGGGAGTCCCAAACAGGTCCTGGCTTGCAGCATAGCTGAACCCACCAGTCGCATGTCCCCACCCTCTGCTACCTCCTTGTCCTGGCTGTGATTTAGGCTCCTCAGATGTATCCACAGTGATCTGTGGGGTGGTAGTGGGGTCTCCGCCAAGTATGGTATCCAGCTCTCTGTAAAAGTGGCAGGTCTGCGGCTCGACACCAATCAACTGTTGGTCTCCTTGGCCTTCTGATATGCCTGTCTCAGTTCCTTGTTTTCATGCAGTACTGCTGCTAGTCCGTGTCATATCCCTTCTCTTGCAATCCCTGGGCAATCTGCTTATAGATGTCCACATTTCTGTGGTCTGTAGCTGTGCCTGCACAGCTTCTCCTCACAGGCCCAGAAGATTTAATATCTCCTGTGTATTCCAGCCAGGTGCGTCTGGAGCCTGGAGCCAGCATGGTCAGCTGGGCAGTTGCACGCAACAGTGGAGAGCAGCTAAGTGTGCCTAGCCAAGCTGGACAGTCAGGAATTTGCAGGGCTTCAAAGCGGGTGGGGAGAGCTTCTGGTCTCCATGATACCTGGGCAGTGGAGTTCACAATTATGACCAGAGTGGTCAATGTTGGACATTGCAGGACAGCTGCTGGAGGACTGTTAGGGTCGACCTAGGTAACAGTGTCTATACTCATGCTACATTGACCTCAGTACATCAACCACAGCTCACCGCTGCTCGAGGAGGTGGTATTACTGTGTCACCATAATGGGGTCCCTACATAAGTGGGAGATAAATTTAAGCATAGACACATGCACAACTAGGTTGATGTAAGCTGCCTTCTATCAACCTCACTTTGTAGTGTAGACCAGGCCTCAGAAGAATGGAGACCTCCCTAGTACCCTAAAGGAAACACTGTTATTAAAGTCCCTACAAGCTAAAATGTGAATGAAAATGATTCACTGAAATACTTCAGGCACCTTTTTATAAGTGTTTTGTGTCAGTTCAGTAAAATGTGACCATTAAAACATTGATTTATGCAGTTTAGCCCACTGTGAAATTTGTCACATTGCTTCATGAAAAATGAGGCTTTACATATAGTGAAAAACAAGGCAGCCTTTATTTGTATTAATGTAGAGCCTTAAATATGCATGTTGCTTATAAGTTAGTTGGAGAACTATTTGAAGAAAGACATTCTTTCCCTGCCTTCCACATCTCCCCCCAAAAAATTGAGTGCCCTGCCTCTGAACTATTCCAACCTTGCCTGGCCTCAAGCTAGAATTTCAAACTTTGATTTCCCTTTGTGGAGGCATGACACTCTGCCAGTAGACTACTAAATTGGCCAGACAACTTATTTAAGAGAACCTAACCTTTTCTTGTGGGGATTTTTTGTGTGCTGTGTTGGGAGGAGTGTGTTAAATGGGTCAGTAGTGGTAGAGGGAAACTACCTATTATGGTTCTGATGCTGCAGTTTATGGTGGGCTGTTGTGCCTGCATCCAGCAAATTTCAGCATCAAGGCCTACATGAGATGCAGTTGCTGGATTCAAAATATCAGGCTTGTCCTCTAAGGGGCAAACACATTAACAAGTAACCTCTAAGAGTACAATAGCCAAAATTCTTATTAAAATATTCTTTTCAGTTTGTGCACTTGACAGCAGTTCTGCTGTTCCACTGATTTGTCAGCAGGGGAGAAACTAACTGAACATCGAAACTATTTAAACATTGAGGAAGAGGCCTTGAGGGTGGAGAGGAGGAAAATAAACTGCATGATCTGAATCTTTTTCTAGCGAGAAAAAGGAATTAAATTAGTAAATTACAAAGAANACAGGATTCTTTGCTGCTTTTACAGATCCAGACTAACACGGCTACCCCTCTGATAAAGAATTCTTAGTGGATAGTGTCCCTTTACATCAAGTATTTGTATAGTGGAGCATTAATACACTGTAAGTAAACAAGGGTTATGCTGAGTAGTGTTTAACCTGGTCTCTGTCATTTCTGTAGGATCACATGGTCCTTTGTTACCCTTACCAAGCCGGTACCGAATGGGATCTCGGGACACTCCAGAGCTTGTTGCTTACCCACTACCCCAGGCTTCCTCCTCTTACATGCATGGTGGAAACCCTTCTGGCTCAGTTGTCATGGTTAGTGGGTTGCATCAGCTAAAGATGAACTGTTCGAGGGTCTTCAACCTGTTCTGCTTGTACGGAAATATTGAAAAGGTAAAACATATTTTATTAGGAACTTGGAAGCTGCTACTAAACCCAACTCAGTCTATCTAATGTTGGAATTTAAGGGCTGCGAACAGCTTATTTTCTAGAGATAGTTATTGATACCAGGGAAAACTTTAAGTTGGCACATAACAACTTTCCAGAAGAACTTGCAAAATTCTTACAGTAGAGGTTTCCTTTGAACTGCATTGTCACTTATTCCTGAACTATTTTAGGTAAAATTTATGAAGACTATTCCAGGCACAGCATTGGTAGAAATGGGTGATGAGTATGCTGTAGAAAGAGCTGTCACACATCTCAACAATGTCAAGTTATTTGGGAAGAGGCTTAATGTCTGGTAAATATGCAATTTATTACTGGCAGTTCACTTTCAGGTGTGCTTTGACTGCAAAATGTCAGCCCCCTCTTGCTGCTACAACTGGCTGACTCTTCACAAACATTTTCAAATAATTCAGTTGGAATAAGAATCTAAGGTGGTAAATAACAGCTACAAAATGGGGCATCAAAAAGGTTGTTGGATATTCAAGCTGTAAATCTGTAAGATATAAACCAGATGTACATGCACTATGCAATTTTTAACACTACAACACACACCTTGGTAAACATACTTGACTTAACGTACAAAGACAATAGCTAACTTTGACAGTCATTTAATGAAATTTTTTTTTTATTGCCATATCTGTGAACCCTTCTCCAAGCATTAAACAAGGGAATCAATACTTTTTTCACATTGCTGCAAGTGCGTGTCATCTGTTCTTCTTGCCTCGAGACTCCTTATGTTAAAAGTATGATTATGAACAGTGTCAGTCGGAATGGGGGGTGTTTCTCAACTATGTATCTTTAAATCTCAGTGTGTCCAAGCAGCACTCAGTAGTTCCCAGTCAAATATTTGAGTTGGAGGATGGTACAAGTAGTTACAAGGATTTTGCTATGAGCAAGAATAATCGCTTCACCAGTGCTGGCCAAGCATCCAAGAATATAATCCAGCCACCCTCTTGTGTGCTACATTATTATAATGTGCCCCTGTGTGTGACTGAAGAAACCTTCGTAAAGGTAGGAAATCAAAACTATGGTAGCATACGTTGGTATTGGGAATTAGTCTTTCCCTGTACTTTGAATAAGAAATAGTTGTGGTAACTGAATGGTAATAATACTGATGTTTAAGATGGAGCCCATTAAATGCTATATATGAACAGAGGCCCCTGTATTTTTGCAGTGCTTAGCATTGCTCCTTTTATGGAAAATCTATCCAGTTGAGCTGTGAAAAGAGCTTTGTACTCCTGTCTCCTGAACCTGGAAATATGGCAACTTTAACAAACAAAATGTGAGAAGCAAGAGTCAGAAATGAAGACCTTAGGGGTAGGGTGGGGGAAAGGGAGAAGGTGGAGAAGATAAAACATGACTGTAGGTTACAAGGGATGGTTGAGAAGTTAACTAGGGATTTTCTAGTTCTTTTTAATGGTTGCTCAGTCATTTCTTCTCTCTCCATACCTCAAAGCTACCTCCATGCTTCTTGTGGGTAATTGTGCAAATATTTAGCCATGATATAAATGGTTTAAAGTATTTATATTGGTGGTTTTGTTTGAAATTTTGACTACCTTCTTGTGCCTCAAATAGGCTTGGCAAGCCAGTCAATTGACCTGTCAAATAATGTCAATTGAGCACCTATTTGACTATGGTCAAATATTTCAGTAGGAATGCCCTGATGTAGATGGCTTGCCTTTTTGATTGCATCATGGTGCCATCTGTTAGCAAGCTTATCTAAATGTCTTGATCACGCACTTTATTGCATGCTAATGCCACCTGTTTGGGGGAAAAGGTGAACTAACTGAAAGTTAAGCATCTTGATTGACTGGAATCTTCTAGAACAAACATTGTGTGTGTGTACATACACAAATATTGGTCAAATAGTGTGTGTCTGTCTATCTTTCTTGCTTTGTATACCTGGCCACCAGTGTACATGCTGGTTGACAGAGCACATTAAATAAGTTTAGACCTGGTCCTGCCCTGAAGAGTTTACAATCTAACCTGACTAGACGAGCATACAGAAATTAACTCTGAAGGGAATGATGGGGGAAGAGGAGGGTTCAGTCATTAGACCTCCTCCCAACACAGAAGATTTAATTTCATTTTTTTCTTTTGTAACTCTTCATTTTTAAATGTTAATTTAACATTCGCTGGAAAGGTAATTATTTCAGTTTACAGAACTTCATTTCATTGGGTTTCAGGTTTTTCTGAGTTCAAATAATTCAGTTAAGTAATCTTTTATTATAATTAGGCATAAGTATCTAAAGGCTAAGCCTATTGAAGACCATAAAGTCTCTTTTATTACTATAGTTATTGTTCTAATAAATTAGTGCTTTAAAATATTTGACCATTTTTGACAATATTTAACCTGTTATTTTTGGACAGGTCAAATGCCCAACCCTAGCTTCTATCCAACTTAATGAATATTTTATTATATTCTGGTAGTGCACGGAAGCCCCAATCAGGATTGGCCCCATTGTGCTTGCTACAGTATAAACACACAGAGTACGTCTACACTGGAATAAAAGACCCATAGCATGGCTGCAGCTGGCCTGGATCAGTTGCGGGGCTAAAAATTTCTAGTATAGACATTTTTAGCCCCACAGCTCGAGCTCCATGAGCCCAAGTCAGCTGACCTGGGCCAGACGCGGGTATTTAATTGCTGTGTAGACGCACCCAGAGAGTTTACAATCTAAGCATGTTGTAATTCTCCTGAATAACTTGTCTTGAAAATTACTGGAAATTCTCTCTAGGCTGAATGTTTTTTGTTTTGGGTGCCTGTCCTCCCAGATAGTCAGCAGGTAGCATTTTGTGTTAGAAAATGATTATTTCCCAAGTTTCTCACACATCTTTTACAGCAGAAGGGATCTTAATTTTTTCCCTTCAATGTGTTCCACGTAAAAATGCAGAGAATACTGCCCTAAATAAAATTACCGGTAAACTCTCGTTTGTCAAATACAAGAGTTTTCTAAGCGAAGTGTCATTAGTCACTTCTTCAGTATTTTAGAATAGGCATTTTAATCTTAACCTTGGTCATATTTTCATCTCTTCTTTTATTCCTGTGGCAGTTGTGTGATGACCATGAAGTTCTCACTTTCATCAAATATAAAGTGTTTGATCCAAAACGTAAGTATTTGTTTTTTAGATAAAGTTAATGTTTTAAAATTACTTGTTCTGGGAGCAAGAAGGTCTGATTCTCTTGTTCTACCAGCTTCTGCCAAAACACTCTCTGGTCTGCTGGAATGGGAATGCAAGACAGATGCAGTGGAGGCCCTCACTGTACTTAATCACTACCAGATAAGAGTCCCAAGTAAGTCATTCTATTTAAGACTTTTTTAAATAAATTGCTGTTTAAAAAATGTATTTTCCTCTGATTTCCCCAACCCCCCCGTTCATATTATATCTTTTCTATAAGAAGTGTCTCAGATGCAAATAATTCTGTGAAATCTGCAGCTTGAAAAAATAAAGATGTCCTTTGTGATTTTCCTTCATTATGTGCTCCAGTGACAAGGTTCCTAACGTGTATTCCTGTGCTGAGAGCTTTCTCAATAATGGGTGCCAAGATTTCAGTTGACTACAGGAATGCTGACGAAACTGGAGGTCCTTTAGAGTCTTGCTGCAGAACTCATAATACACCGCTACCTCAATATAACGCGACCCGATATAACACGAATTCGGATATAACGCGGTAAAGCAGTGCTCCGGGGGGGATGGGGCTGCGCACTCCGGTGGATCAAAGCAAGTTCAATATAACGCGGTTTCACCCATAACGCAGTAAGATTTTTTGGCGCTGAGGACAGCATTATATCGAGGTAGAGGTGTATCTGTATAGGGATGGAACATGCTCAAAGGGTTGAGAACCACTGGATGCTCAAACTGATTTCCCGTCACAAAGCTCGTTTCTGTCTATGGCCATGCTCTCAGAAAGGGAATAAAACTACTGTAGTCAAAATAAAATCTACTGTCTGACTTAATAAAGCATTCTTAAATTCCCCAAATGAAAATAAATGGAGATATCTAACCTGTATATTCGCTGATAACCCCCGAACTCAAATATTGGCCAGTTTAATGACTTCTAAAAATTTAATTCATTACACCAGAGGGGGGCTTAAAACATTCAGTTTGGGATTGTAAATATACAACCTGCTGCTCTAAACAAAGAATTCTTATGCAGGTTTCACCTCTTCTAAATAAGAAATTATGGGGCCAAGTAAATCCAGTTTTGTTTCAAACTGATAGAAATGAGACTGGAGTTACCTGTATTTCTGTTTAAAATAGTGGGCCAGATTTCTGTGGAAGTCTAGAGTAACTATTAAAGCAAATAGAAATGTTACAGATCTCATGGATGTGAGATCACAATCCGGCCCCGTATCTAAAGTTATTTTAGTTACAATTCTTATTGAAGCTAAAGGAGGAGGAAGTATCTTGTCTGCCATTCTAACAGTTTGAGGCAGTTGTTGCTAATGAAATGGGTGTTTCAGATATTATGAGTAATACACTTTTCATTCTTTGGTATCTGTTTTTCTGTGACTTTTCTGGGAGACATAATGGATAGGAAGGAGGGGGAAGAAAAATTTCCTCTGTCCTTTCTTAATACAGAATCAACAAAGTAAGGGAAATACCTTGTTTTTCTTGAAGGTCAACAAAATAGTATTAAAACTTGAAGCGTTGACCAACACTTACTAAACTAATATTACCCAAGGGGGGCTGCTCCACTGGAACAAAGCCCCCATGGCCTCCGAGCTCTAAGAGTGCTCCCCTGTAGCAGCCCTCGGCATCAGAACAGCAGCCTCTGGCAAAGAGAGGGGAGAGATGGTTTACACCTCACTTTCCCAGAGAGACGAGAGTTTTCTTGGTCAAGCAAGGATGAAATTGTGCATCCGATTTGCCATTCTACCTTTGACAGCAGTTTCACTTTTCTCCTGCTTGTCACTTTCATTGAACATCCACCTTCTCTTGGCTTAGAAATCACCTTTGTAAATGTTGCTATCATAAATCCTCCAGTGGAGGCCGTTAATAATGGCACTTTTTACTACGTACTAGTCAATTTACTAGATGCTGTGCACATGTGTGTGATCTTAACTATCATTTTATATGGCAGTCTAGAAAATGCCACCATTCTATAAATAAGCCCTGTTTATTGGGGAACCTATGCCTGGAGGCTTTGGAGTGCCTGAAAAATTTAAACAAAAAAACCCCAAAACACACCTCTGCTAAGCATGTCAGGAAGCATATGCTCCCTTAACTGACACAATTGTATACAAGAAAGCTTATACTGAATATTTAATTTTGCCCTTGTTTCTCACAGATGGCTCTAATCCTTATACCTTGAAGCTTTGCTTCTCTACTTCATCCCATTTATAGAGAAGAAGAAGAAAGCATGTTAGGCGCTACATTCACCTTGATTTGCAAGTTTGAAACTACATTTCATTCAGAAGCTCTGAAGTTGTTGCTCTAATGTTGCCTCGTCTCCACTTAATTCTAAGATCTCCTATCTTGTTTTATAATAAATGGATGTTTCTTCATAAATACAGAATTAAACCTTCTCTCTTTGCTTCTGAAGAGTACATGTTTGTTGTAAACTTACTACGAAAAGTTTGTTTTTCACTAAATTGTAATTGGTATCTACATGTATTCAACTGCCTTGTAGGTAGCTTATGCACAAATACTGTGTACTGTTCCAAACCTTAAATCTGCAATTGTTTTAATCCAAGAATGAAGTATATTTGCGTTTTCAATAATGTTTAAAGGATTAGCAAGTATTTTTCCATTGTAGGCTTAATTGGCAGATAGATTCTACATGAAATAGTTCTGTTTCTGGTTACATGTTTAGGTAACTAAGTATGTTGCAATTATTAATACTAAAAATAAGTTTGTATTTATAAAATGTTTTCATTAGGTTAACATTGTGCACATACTGGATTTTGAGTAGCATAGACTTACCTGATTTATATTTCAAAAAAGCTAGCATAGAGAAGACAATTATTAAGTCAGTTTGTATAGTGTGCACTCAAATTTACTTAAAATGGAGATGGTTTTTAAAAACCATTTTCCATTTGCATTGGCATACCAGTCCATTCTTGGGTATCTTTTTTTTAAATTAAAGTTTCAGGCCTCAGTCAATGTGTTCATCTTCATTTACTTCATGTGAATTTAAATTCTCAGTGTTCATGGAATCCTCGTGGTATCTTAAGGTTTTCTTATATTGCCATAATTTATTAACAGGTAGAAGTTTGAACCTGGCAAAAGAGATTGACATTGGAGGAAAGAAATGGGTTTTTCCCCTTGTAAGAGTATTTAACAAAACATGTCACATATTGGGAGACTGTTGTTAATTCACAGTTGGTATCCTTGTCCATATTGTTTATTTCCTTATGTCTGATTTAAGACTACGTTTTGTCATGGACCAGAAAAGAAATCATACATTCAGTAGGTCTGATTATCTTTCCACTTGCACTAGTGTAAATCAGCTATAACTCTGTTGAATTCATGGAATTATGTGGTGTAAAATTAATGAGATCAGAATTGGCCCAGGTTTTCTCTGCCAGCTGGGAGAAAATGTGTTCCACTTCCCAGTGTGTAGCAGTGTACTTTCTCCAGTCACACCCTAACGTCATTTTATCCAACCATAGAAGTTAAATGGGAACGACCTATGGATTGGATCCTCCATTTCGTCTGTCTGCCAGTGCAGGATTACTCACGCAGTACACTTCCTAGTGTTTTGTGCAAACAGTGAGTGTTCCACCCTGCCCTACAGAGAGAATTCTGTAGCTTAAAGGATCTGCTTCTCAGTCTGCATTTATTGATATTCAGATTAAACTTTCCCCGTTCTTAATATCAGGTTAGTTACACCGTATGTCATGCCTCGCTGGCCACGAAAACAATACAATATTTGGCAGCATTTGTACCTAGGTCTGTATATCCCACCCCTTCCAGCAAGAAGTGCAGCCCACCTCAAAAAAGTCCTTGGTCCCTCTTCTACCAGCCTGACCGGTCAGTAGAAACCCGCCCCTTTCTCACCGTAGTCCCCTCTAAGAGTGGTTTTAGTTTGCATTTCCTATTGGTATCAATGTAGTTCTAGCAGCTGAGAGAGTTTGTAGTTTAATATTAGAACAGTGATGCCACTTGATGGGGTTTACAAGGTTTTCAGGATGAATTACCTTAAAGCATTCAGGTTTTTAAAAAATGCACCTTATATAATGGTAAAATGACCTCAGTGAACCACCATGTCTAGGTGAGAAGCATCTTCCCCACAGCTGTTCAGCCTGGCGTGAGAGAGAGAAGGAGAGCAGCCTCCAAGTAAAGCCTCTCAGAGGACGTTATGTCAACTAGAAATCCCTTCACCCAAACTATCTGAGCAGTTTGTGCCTACAGGTATGTTTACGCTTCAGTCAGAGTTGGGACTGCAGCATGTGAAGGTCAGAACTAGCTTGGGTATGTCTATGGGAGCTGCACTCTGATTGCAATGTAAACTACCCTAAGTCAGGAGTGGATCTGAAATCCCGATGCAATTCTTCCCTTGAGTGTGAGATCTGGTCCATCAGTAAGCTGAGAATCAGTCTGATTCCTTACTGCCATTTTGCCGTATAACTAAACTGATGCATAGTGGGCACTCCTTGAGCCTGAAACAACAAGTGCACCTATCAGAGATCCGAGATGGTCTCCTTATTACACACACACACACACGTTCTAGATCATGTGTGGTCTGGTTCTTTTGAACAGAGACAAAATAATGGGATGGAGGCAGGAGGGGGAGTTACGACAGGAGAGATTAAGATCTGTACAGAACATGAAGATGTTCTTGGCAGTCTCCTGTTCTGTCACATGTTAGATTAGATAAACTGAAGCACTGATGTCTTGCTGTAATTTTCCTGCCTTTTTTCACAAGACTTATGCCCAAAACATTGAACCTTGCCATACAAAAGATTTATTTTTAAACCATCCACACTCTCGTTGTAAAACACCCACTACTGTGTTTTTCAATGTAGAAGTGAAGGATGGTGCTTTTAAAATCAAGCTTCAACTATAGACATATTGGAGGGGGAAAATAAAATATTGACAGAGAGGAGTTCATCCTGTTTTAGATAATTCCCTTATGATAAAAACAAAATCATACTCTAATCCTCAAGATGTTTTCTTTACATGCAAGGATTAAGAAGGTTTAGTGGTCTTTGACTTCCCTGTGCTGTCATCAAGTTGTAGCTAGGGTGAATAATTTGAAGAGGGATTTAAAATAAAATATTCAGGAAAATATGCTGTTAGGAAGGAATGATACGATTGAATGTAGTGTCACTGAGTGTCATTGGGGGGGGTTTTGGCCCGTGATTGGCTGAACCCCGTCCCTGGTTATAATTAAATATAATTTTCTCCTCTTCCTGCTGTGTGGGTTTTATTCTTTGCTAAAGTTTATTTTATTTGACTCTATTGTGTCCTAGCAGGAGGCATTTACTCTCTCTCCTATGCAACGGAGTTCTTAAACATAGCAACGCCAACACATGAGTTACAGTTTGAACCATTTCCCCCCCCCCCCCCCCCCCCCCCGGGGAAGTGCTTAGAACATCTCTTGCTTTTTTAATCCTTTGCACAGAACATAAATTATCCTCACATCTGCATCCACATTTCCTTCCTTTAGCACTTCACTCTCGTATTTCTTTTGTAAGCAACATAGGGGATGTTTGTTCTGAGCCACCAGTTGGAGAAGTGATGCAATGATCTGGAGAAGTAGAGAAGATTTGCTTTGTGTTCTCCTGACTTTGGCCAATGTAACCTGCGTTTGGGCTTAATTTGCTGTGAATTGTTCTGCT
Source organism: Platysternon megacephalum (assembly GCA_003942145.1). Classification (NCBI taxonomy): domain Eukaryota; kingdom Metazoa; phylum Chordata; order Testudines; family Platysternidae; genus Platysternon; species Platysternon megacephalum. Next base: position 1,004,238 of record QXTE01000187.1, read on the forward strand.
GCTTGAAAACACCGGGAGCCACATGCTGATCTCAGTTACATGAGAGTGCTTCCATTAAACTTCAGGGGAGTCACTCCAGAGTCACACACGTATAACAATATAAAAATCTGGTTTTGTAAACCTTAAACTAGGGAATAAATCCTGCGTCCTATTGTGAGAGTGCATAGATCCCCTGGCAACGGCAGGGGTGCGTCTACCTTTCTGCAGGACTGCAGGGTTTGGTGGGGGCCCATAGCAACAGGACATGTTCCTTGCAGAACCTGGAACTACAGTACCCGTTTGGGCTGAGAGCTTTTCCAGCACTTCCCCACTCATGGAGGGCTGGCTACTCTAAGATTGGCGGAAAAGTTGTATGCTTTAAATTAATCTGGTCTTCCACCCAGCCCACCTTCTTATCCCTGGGGGTTCTCTTCATGGAAAAGCATGGCGGAAGGAGTGTCTTGAGGTTGGAAGGTAGTGTAGGGGGGCCTGGGACATTTGGCTGTAATTCCCAGCTCCGCCATAGACTCTCTCTGTGACCCTGGACAAATCACTTAATTTCACAATCTGTAAACTGGGGATGTCGTTTGTCACCTTATGATATATATGTACAATACCTAGTAGGATAGCACCCTCTAGGTGCTACTGTAATGCAGGCAATCATCCAATGTGGTGATGCAATGTAGTACAGGTCTGTCTCATCTTACGCTGAGGTTACGTTCCGCGGTTAGCGCGTAAAGCGAAAACCGCATATAGTCGAAATCCCATTGAGTGTAATGGCGGGTGGAATCGCCCGCACTACAGAAACAGTACATTATTGCTATTTTTTTTTTTTTTGGTTTTTGCCGACCACGTAAAGCCGAAATTGCGCATGTTAAATGTGCGTAAGGAGACAGACCTGTACTATAAACGTATGTCAGTCCTTCCTGTAATAACAATATGTCGTCTAAAATGCAGGATGCTGACTTTGCTATAAGGTTGGAGGGAGGGAGGAGCTAACCGAGAGCAGGGTCCTATTCAAGCACAGAAATAGACCTGGATATTCAGACGGTGAGGGTGAGACTTCCCCACCCCCTGTATGTAAAAGCCAAAGCTGAATTGTAAATTCGGTGATGACAGGTTGAGGGAAATGCCCCGAAAGAGGCTGTTTGGCCCTTTATAAGAATTGATTCCTGTGGTGGGAAACGTATAGTATTCTGCAGTCAGAGGGAGAGCCAGGGAGAGAGTGGGTGACAGACCACAGATTTTTTAGTTTAGGAAGGTTGGCCAGACATCCCAGCACAAAAGCGGTCCACGTTTTAGTGGCTTAGTGTAGGCAAAAGAAACACCTTCATGTTTTCCCTTTTATAAAAGAGAACAAGTGTATTCCAATAAAGTCACCCTCTTTGCTCAGATGCTGGTAGCTCCTCTAGTTGCCACGTTCCAGTTATTCACTTTGGGCAACCTTCAAACCCATAGTTTGGCTTAACTCTAGTGCTTATCTGATGAAAGTTTGGTTGCCCTTCGCTGCTGTGGTCCAGCCACAAACCAGTACGCGTGCTGGGTTTGAGGGTAGTCGTGCACTCTCCTATGGTTACACTACTCTAGCGTGCATCTGCCTCTCCTGCTCCTTTCCCTCTGAACTTTGATTCCCAAGTCAGATATCCCCTAAAGGCACAAGCCCCAGATTTGCTAATCTGTATCATAAAGTACCAGCAGAGTAAATTGCTTTATGCACACATTTTCCTTTTTGTTCCCATTTCCCCCCCACAATGAGGTTCCATCATTATAGAAAACCACAGCGCTTGGTTCTTTCACTGTGGATCATGGTATAATTGAAACAGCTCATAGAGATTTGGTGCAGCCTGTTTAATTGTGCTGAACTTTGTCCATATTCCTCAAGTGAAAGTAACCCCAGTCCCTAGTTCTCAAACCTAGGGAGACTGGGTGTCCCAGGCCAATTTTTTCCACTTTTCACAGTTTGGTTTACCCTCCATATCCAAATCAAACACTTAATATTCAAATTAGTTTCTCTTCTCTTCACTTCAGTTATTGCTGAGGCCTCAATCCCTTGCATGCCTTTTTCCATGTTCTTTTGGCAGCCGCAAAGTAAGCAGCTTATGTACAGTGGGATGACACATAAGGGGGAGAAGAGAGCCTCACAGGAATTTAAAAACAAACGTGGTAAAAAAGGGGCTTAAGATTTGCAGTGCCCAGTTCCCCTTATGCCACCTGCCACCCCAGTACAGCATTATCTCGATTATTTCTTCTTACAGACTTCTTAAGACTGTATTGGCAGAATGATCCATGTATCATCTAGGTCATATTCAGCATTAGGCAAGGGCTAGTCAATTTCCTGTAAGGTATTCCTGCAGCATTTTAATGGACATGACTCTTCGAATTGTACATCTGCTATCTATTAAAAGTGTCTCGCCATTCTCCCACCCCACCCCAGTCAGTTTGGTTTCATGTGTGCTCTTCCTTCTGTCCCATCTTGAGCATCCCAAAATAACAGGCACAGATTTTTAATTCCCTCCCATTTCCTTTTCTCCCTGCCTTTTATTTATGTACTGTACTCTGAAGGTCAAGGTAGAGCATTCTCTGCAGCCAGTCTTGATTAGCAGTGAGTGACAACTGCAGAGCATCACATTTCAGGCTGAAGATCACTTGCTGCAAGACTTAACACTAGCACTCTTTTCCCATTGGTGTGTTGATTTGGTGGCATAGGTTGGTTGAAGCAAGGAAAATATCAAACTCCGGAATTCTTTCCATAGGAGCAGGCATCTGAAATGACCTGTTTGCTTAGAGAAAAGTTGGCCTTTGAAAGGAAGCCAATTTGATTTGAAGACTGGCAAAGTGTGCACTTGCGAGGATCTCTTGTCTACTCTGTGCCCTTCTAAATTGTTACACTTCGTTCTTCAAGGGCAGCCCTTGCTGTGTGAATAACAATAGCGGTGAACACTCCATTGTGTGTTTCCAGCACCTTGTGAGGTTCCAGGGGTTGAATTCAAGTTGCCTGCCTTGTGCGGCTAGCTGGGGTCTGATTGCCCCAGGCTAATGCTGGTGTCACTAGGGGTGACAGCAGATACAACTACAAGCTAACTGATGGAAATGGCTACAGCTGGAGCAGCAAGCGCTAGTGAGTTCTATCTGTGTTCTGGAAAGGAAAAACCTCGCCCCATAGGAAAGTGATTGCCAGCACAGTACCAAGATCAGCCCTTCGTTGGGGGGAAGGCCCAGATCCGCAAAGGTGCTTAATTACCATTGATTGCGATGGGAGGTGTCTAATACCTTTGAGAATCTGGGGCTAAGTGACTAGCCACGTGACTATAATGTCCAGCTCCCATCATCCGCCACCCCCATCCGTGGCACCCTCATCCTCCTCTCAGCCTGCGTCGCCGCATTAAATCGCGCACGAGGAAACGGTCTCTTTCAGCTTCTGATGCGTGAGTGACAACCTCTGGCTAGCTGAGTCCACGTGTTGGCATCAGGTGCATTGAGGAACGGCATAGGAGCCCGGCAAGTCTCGTGCTTTGAGGGGTTTAGCAAGTCACATGTTTAATCCATTTCACATCCCGCTTGCCTTCAGCAGGGGGCAGTCCGTAAGCTGAGGAGAGCACAGGGAAAGCAGCTGTCCCTGGGCCCTGCACATGGGAAGTGAGGATAGGACAAGGCTCCTTCTCTGCACTCTCCCACCCCAAGCTGGGACCTACACAATCTGGCCTTTAAATGCACCTGAACCCGGGGCTTTTTTTGCACTCCGTACATAGATGTGTGTGTAACTCTGCCGTACTTAGTGGGCCATACCAGCCACTCGTGCAAATGATCTCGCTGCATCTGTACCAAGGGCACCAGCTGAGGCTCTAGCCCCAGAAGCAAGATGAAGGGGGCAGAAATGGGTGAATAAGGGAGAAGGGCCCTCCTGCTCCAGCTGAGCTCAATCGCTCAGGCAGGTGAAGTTACAGCATAAATATGACTGACTTAACCGAGTGACAGCGGTACTGGGTCTCGTATCCCTTGTGCTTTATCCTTCAGGTTTGTGGTTTTCAGCACTCTGCTAGTTCAAGCTCAGGCTCTGGGAGAACATTCCGCATTAACTGGTGCCTCTGCTTGAGACCCCTGTCTTTCCCAGGGCATTAGCTCCATTGCTCAGTAAGATCTGACTGAGGCCAGCAGCCCTTCGAGACAAGTGTGTGATGATCTGACCTGGAAAAAAATCAGGCATCAAACTAAGGGGAAATTCAATGAAAGGGTCTGTTTCAGAAGCAAGCAATTTCAAGAGACTTCCACCAAGAAGGTTTCTGTTTTCATAGCTGGGACCCCCTTCCATGACCCTGCTGACTTAAGCCTGGATAGGATGTCCTGTTGCCTGCTAGGGGCAAGGACTCTCTGGCTGATGTTTAGAGCAAGTTACAGTGCCTACAGGAATTGTTGTGTCACCCTTTCCCTTGACCTGCCCCAGGTGTGAGGGGGTGTCCGTCCCACACAAGACTGGAGGGGTTCAGGTGGCTAGCTGGGCCAATTAACTGCCCAGGCTGCACCTGGAGGAGGAGCCAAGGAGCAGGGACTAATTAGAGATGAGGCTCAGCTGGGCTGGACAGGAACAGAAGGGGCCTGCGTAAAGCCTGGGAACTGAACAGCTGGGGGCTGCAGGGAAGGAATCTGCAGCTGTTTCCTGGGCAAAAGGAGGGGTGTTTGGGACTATCGAGGGTAGTCTCCAGTGCCTCCCTGGGAGGTCGGTGAGCCAGAAAGCAGTGAGGCATAGGCTAGTGCAGAGCTTGGCTTCTGAGTAGAGGGCCCTGAGCTGGCACCTGGAGGAGAGGACAGGCCTGGGCTGGGGAAGTGGCCCAGACCTGGCAGCGTAGAGCAGACTGCCGGGAAGAGCTTGCGCAGAATGACTTTGATACCCCGGTCGGCAAAGGTGAAAGTGCCCCGGTATGGCATACCAGCAAGAGCCGGTGCACTGTACCGGGGCGGCCCGGCTTCCCCAGGGGACAATTTAAAGGGCCTGGGGCTCCCAGCAGGGGCTGGAGCCCCAGGCCCTTTAACTTGCCCCCAGAGCCCCACTGCTGGAGCCCTGGGGTAGGGCTGTGGGGCTCTGGGGGCTATTTAAAAAGTCCGAGGCTCCCGCTGCCTCTACCGCCCCGGCCCTTTAAATAGCCGCCGGAGCCCCACCGCCACTACTCCAGGGCTCCGGCGGCTATTTAAAGGGCCGGGGCCGTAGAAGCAGGGGAGCCGCAGGCCCTTTAAATAGCCCCCAGGGGTAGCAGGGGGCTCCAGGGGCTATTTAAAGGGCCCGGGGCTCCAGCTGCCTCTGCCGCCCTGGTCCTTTAAATAGCAGTGGGAGCCCCGCTGCTTCCCGCCCCTTCCGCCCTAGGCCCCGCCCCTTCCGGGGGCCAGAGCTGGCCCCAGCGTACCGGTAAGTCAGTGGACTGACTTTCACCCCTGCGGGAAGGGGAGGACCCCGGTGGCCTGGCCAGGGGGCTGAGTCACAAAGGGGAAGCTGCAGCTCCTGGAGTGTGAGAGGCGGCGAGACGGCCAGAGGAGAGCACAGCACCTGGAAGGAGCTAATCCCCAGAGCGGCCAGGAGGAGGCGCCCCTAGTGGTGAGTGGACCCCTTGACACCAGGGTAAAGGGAACTCACCTAGAGTAAGGTCAATATAAAAGACCATGTGAACATTTCCTGCCATTCCATGAGACAACACCAGATGTCAGCACTAAATTTGCATAATTCATTCACTCCAGGTGTACAAATAGTGACTGACACCTCACACAGTGTGGCCAACTCTAAGTATTTAGAAATTGTGAGTCGGGCACCTCCAAAATCATGAGCTTAGGTTAAAAATCATGAGATTTAAACACTAATAATAGGTTTCAGGTTCTCTATATTTGCGTTCTGGTTTCTGAGCACTTAGGCTGCACTCAGGTTACATTTTCAGGCTTTTCTCTGCAACCATGAGGGCTTGAAACATGCTGTTTTTTAAATGAAAGCTGAGAGTCTTATGTAATCACTTGAATCCAGGAGCTGAGGCTTTAACTATCAACTTTAACTTTCAACTATTGCAAGAGTTGGCAGCATTGGTGTCAACACACCCCTGCCCGGTTTGTGTAGCCCCCTTTCCTGCCCTCGGCTGGGGTTTCAGTGTTTGCTGTAGTGTCATGTTTAACACAGTGATTAAAACCATTTTTACTAGCTCCCCCAGGATGATGTTAACTTTGCCAGGACACCCTCATACTTTTAAACCTGTGACTAGGGAGATCGCAGACTCTTCTTTTTGGGAAAGACTCATGATTTGAACCCAGGAACTGTCTAATGATTTGGTTCTGCTCAGGCAGAGAACCTGCCCATCTGCATTATTGTGCCCACTATACTGTGTTGTGTGGTATCACAGTGCATCTTAAACAGGAAGTCTTTACTGTAGAAAACTACAAGCTGCAGACACAAGCAAATTTGCTTCCACACAGCATGAGTGTCAGCGTTGTCTCTGTTTACCAGGGACCCGCACCTTGTCTGGAACTCTGACTAGTCCACAGAGACACCTACAGCTGAGTAACATATCCTCACAAACACTGAGCATCCCCATTGAGCGCAGGTGCTGTGTTAAAAGAGGGGAAAAGCAGAGTCGTCGCTGTGAGAACCCCTTTAGGATTCATCCCTGGTGTGGAACAGCCCAATTGTGTTGACTTAATGGGTCAGTGGAAGGCCCAGATATTTCCTCATGCTCTCCTGGCGTGAAGGAAGATGTCCTAAGAACGGCGTTGCAAAAGAACTCCAGCTGCCAGCTGCTGGAGAACTCATAAAAACCTAGATTTGATTCCACTTGTATAAGCAGTTTTAATCTGTGCGGGAGGGAAGGAGACTTTTGGCCCTCTTCCTTGAGGGAACTGATGTGCTTCCAAATGTATGCAAATGCTCCCAGATACCACACTAATAAAAGGCAGACTGGTTTATAAAGAACAGACCTTGCCAGACCACTGTGATTGCTTTTTGGGGTAGAATTACAAATAAGTAGGCAGAGGGGCACCAGTTGCTGTCATAGGCTTGGGTTTTAGTCAAGTATTTGATATTATCTCATGAACTCTTATTGTCTAACTGATTCAAACCAGCTTGGCCAGGAAGGAGCATTGTTATGGGGGCTGAAAACTGACTAGAGGCCATAAAGAAAGACCTGTGGTCAAAGACATTCATTATGGTAGTACAAAGAGGCACCAGCAAAGACGGGTACCCCACTATGCAGGCACATAGTAAAAGACAGGCCCTGCCCCAAATCACTATAGAGACAAGCCAGTTAAACGAAGAGCAGTTATCCCCGCTTTGCTGAGATACAGAGAAACTAAGGCCCAGATCCTCGCACTTATTTAGGCTCCTAACTTCTGTTGATTTGGGGCCTAAGTGACTTGGCCATGGTCACACAGGACGCCTGTGGCAGAGCTTCAGTTGCCCCCAGATCCCCTGAGTGCTAGTCCAGTGCCTCAACCACAAGTCTGTCCTTCCTCTCATACAGTGTGGTGTATTTGGAAGCACCTGTCACTGACTGGGCTGTTCTCCCACAGCCTCATAACAACGCATGAGACCAGGCTGGGTGTCACAGCCAGAGGCTTACACGGACGGTTCGGCTGCACTGCATGTAGAATAGCTATGCATGTATCCCCGCAGCACAGGTATAAATAGCAGTGTAGACTGTGAGGCAAAGCCTAGGTGAGTAACGTGACACCTGCAGGGCGTGGGTATGTACCAGCGTATGTCCCCTACACGGTTCTCTACTCACCCAGCCCTGTCTCGACTGCTGGGTTTAGCAATGTAGCAGTGTCCCACTGCAGGAAAAGACTCCAGCAGCAGGGAAAGGCGCTGGGAGGGGGAAGGCTCTGCCAGATCCCCCCACTGGAGCCTTTCACAGATGGGTGGCGACACACAGCAGGGTGGACACAGCCTGCTTCTCGCTGCAGTGTGTAGCTACGCATACCCTACAGCTGCCAACATTAGCGTGTGGTGTAGACGTGGCCAGAGGGGGATCTGGAAGGAGCCAGGCTGTGGAGAGCAGAGCGGAGGAGCACAGGAGCCATGAAAATACTCTCCCCTGATTGATCATGATTTTTCTACCTGTTTGAATCAGTGGAAACCCATGGCCTGGGCTGCACTGACCAACCTGCAGAGAAACAAGTGAGAATTATATGTGCACTCCCTCTTCCAGCCTATTAATGAAGTGTTTGAATCAGACCAATGCCTGCACAGGTACCTGGGTTGCACCCCTCTAGCCCTGCCCCAGACTCCCTTCTAGTGCCCTCGTCTCATTACCCTTCGTTTGATCTCTCTTAGCAGGTTTCCAGGCCACACGACGACACCTTCACCCAGTCAATATGAATTAATTTTTCAGTTGGAACCGGGAGTATGCAATCAGGCAGCAACAGAGACCAAAAAAATAAGAAGAAAAAGAAGCAAATAAGAACAGCCGGACTGGATAAGACCAAAGGTCCATCTAGCCCAGTATCCTGTCTGCTGACAGTGGCCAATGCCAGGTGCCCCAGAGGAAATGAACAGAACAGGGCTGTTATTGAGTGATCCATCCCCTGTCGCCCATTCCCAGCTTCTGGCAAACAGAGGCTAGGGACACCATCCCTGTCCATCTTGGCTAATGGCCATTGATGGACCTATCCTCCATGAACTTATCTAGTTCTTTTTTGAACCCTGTTATAATCTTGGCCTTCACAACATACTCTGGCAAAGAGTTCCACGGGTTGACTGTGCATTGTGTGAAGAAATACTTCCTTTTGTTTGTTTTAAATCTGCTGCCTATTAATTTCATTTGGTGACCCCTAGTTCTTGTGTAATGAGCTCTTCAGTCAGGCAGAGAAAGTGTATTCCTTATTTACTTTCTCCACACCTGTCATGATTTTATAGACCTCTATTTTATCCCCCTTAGTCATCTCTTTTCCAAGCTGAAAAGTCCCAGTCTTATTAATCTATCCTCATATGGAAGCCGTTCCATACCCCTAATCATTTTTGTTGCCCTTTCTGAACCTTTTCCAATTCCAATATATCTTTTTTGAGATGGGGCGACCACATCTGCACGCAGTATTCAAGATGTGGGCGTACCATGGATTTATATAGAGGTAATATGATATTTTCTGTCTTATTCTTTATCCCTTTCTTAATGATTCCCAACATTCTGCTGCTGCACATTGAGTGGATGTTTTCAGAGAACTATCCACAATGACTCCAAGATCTCTCTTGAGTGGTAACAGCTAATTTAGACCCCATCATTTTATACAGTACAGTACTGTGTTAAACGTAAACTACTAAAACAAAACCAAAAAAAAGGAAAAGCAGCATTTTTCTTCTGCATAGTAAAGTTTCAAAGTTGTGTTAAGTCAATGTTCAGTTGTAAACTTTTGAAAGAACAACCATAACATTTTGTTCAGAGTTGCAAACATTTCAGAGTTCCGAACCACCTCCATTCCTGAGGTGTTCGTAACTCTGAGGTTCTGCTGTACTTCAAAGCACTGCCCTTTGGACCCCTCCCGCTCACTGGTGAAAAGAGAAATTGCATAAATTAACCCTTAGACTGATACAGGTAATTGCTGGAATATCTGATGAGTAACTCTTAAATCTGAGCGTGTGACTTGGGTAATACAACCCCTTTGCCTGTGATGTCTGATGGGCATTAGTCCAAGCTGAATGTAGCGTGCTGCCTGGATGACAGGGTTCAGAGTTCTCGTTCTTGGATCATGGTATGGGGACATTGAATTGATTTGGGCTCAGCTGTGGAAAAGTCAGACTATATAAAACTTCACGCAGGCTTAGAGAGACGTTGCCTATCTTGGTTTCTAAGTGTTTTCATTCAAAATTCACTAGTCCTTTGGGGAGCCTGAGACGTGACTTCAATTTCACTCACTCTCCTCCCGTAACAGGGGGATCATGAGAAGGGGGTGACCAGCATCCATATACACAGACTCCCAGGCCAGAAGGAACCACTGTGATCATCTGCTCTGCCTTCCCGCACAGCACAGGCCAGAGACCTGCCCTCAAATAATTCCCAGAGCAGGCCTTTTAGAAAGACATCAGTCTTGATTTTTAAAATGGCCAGTGATGGAGAATCCACCATGACCCCTGGTTAATTGTTCCAATGGTTAATTGCCCTCACTGTTAAAAGTTTATGCCTCATTTCCAGTCTGAATTTCATGTCTTCACCTTCCAGCCCCTGGATCACATCCTACCTTTCTCTGCCAGACTGAAGAGCTCATTATTAAATATTTCATCCCTGTGTACTGTAGGTACTTGTAGACTGTGATCAGGTCACTCCTCAACCTTCTCTAAACAGATAGAGCTCCTTGAATCTATCACCATATGTTATGGGTTTGGACAGTTCTTGGTTTTTGTTTTTTTTAAAGGCACAAAAAGCTTTGTTCACCCCCTTCCCTGTCTGTCCCCCAGGGCAATGTGGCAGGATCTTATTAGCTACAGTTGATGGTTCTCGTTGCAAAATATTTTGTTAACTCTTTAGGAAGTTTTAACAAGTTTACAAATCCTTGCCATGTAACTATCAGAAACAAAACCACCATTACAACAATGAGCTTTGTTTGAAGAGACATGGTACAGCAATAGTCAGCAGATCTTTCTACTGAACAGGGTGTTCCCATGTTAGAGTGAGCATCATTATGTCATCTATGTTGTTTCTTGTGATTTTATGAAATTCAGTGAGATCTCTATAGACACTCTATAGACCAGGCATGTCTATCAAATGTTAATGTTCAAAAAAACTGGACAAGTGTGCTGGTGAATGTACTTTATCTGAGTGGTGAATCAAAGGTAAATATTTAAGTATCTCTCTGTCCTCTGCCTACTTTGCAGTGTATGGAGTTGGTGTGTTAATTTTTCCATAACCACAGTCTCCATATTTTTCTGAACTGTTTCTCAGTGGTTGGGTTATTTTTCTTTTTCCAAGGAGAGGCCACCAATAGCCAAGTAGCTACTAACAGATGAGAGATTAATTCTTCATTTCCACTTGTGTGACTAGTTCTGCGAGGAAGCCGCAGGAGCTCAGCAGAGGCTCCTGGTGACAGATATCCCGACAATGTGTGATATTTGGTTATGGATTGCATCCCAATACTCCAATGCTTGCACGTGTCCACCACATATGCCTAAAATCGCCTTTCACCACTATTTTGCCAACATTTAGCCCCACTCAATTTATATATTTAGTTTAATCTGACTGGTGTAAGGTACTGTGGAAACAGTATCTTAAATACATTTTCTTTTATTATGCTACAGATTGTAGTTCAGGGGTTCTCAAACTGGGGGTCGGGACCCCTCAGGGGGTCACGAGGTTATTACATGGGGGGTCATGAGCTGTCAGCCTCCACCCCAAACCCCGCTTTGCCTCCAGCATTTATAATGGTGTTAAATGTATAAAAAAGTGTTTTTAATTTATAAGGGGGGGTGGCACTCAGAGGCTTGCTGTGTGAAAGGTCTCTTCCAACCCTAATCTTCTATGACTCTTCTTCTATGAGTACAAAAATTTGAGAACCACTGTTGCAGTTGCATGTCCTCTTTTCCAGATCAAACCCCCTTCCTCTGGGGTGAATTCTCTATCCAGGTCCTTTCCCCAGTGTGTCATATATGGACACTTTTTTGTTAGGAAAGCTGTCTGCAAAGATTGATATAAATTCGTAAAAATGTTTTTGTTTCCTAATTGCCCAGCTGCCATCACCTCTGTTAACGTGAGCTTTCATATACAACAGGTTTCTAGTAAGTGAAGAAACATAGTGCCTGACTTGAAAGTAGTGGTACAGTGGAGTGTGGGCCAGCTAAAGTTAGTTTTGACCTGTAAATAAGTTGAGTTTTTTTACTAAATAGCTGGCCAATCGTGTGTATTCCATGGCTCTCCCATCTTTGAAGTACTCTGGTTTGTGATTTGGGTTAAGATCTGGATTATTTGCAATGGTTCATTGAGGGAAAAGAACTGATTTTACCTCTGGTTCTAGCCCAAACCCATAGAGTAGCCTTTGCTAAAGGATGTGTGTCAATTTCTGGAGGGTCTGACTTTTTTATTATTATTATTAATTGTGGCAGCCTAGTGACATTTACTCTGCTGTGATTTTCTTGTCCAATAAAGACCCGTTGTTGGGCTGGGATAGAGCAATCAGGCTCTTCTCTGAAACCTCTCCGATTCATCAACATCCTCCTTGGCTCGTGGGCACTGTAGTCCAACAGCAGTCACACCAGTGCCAAATAGAGAACTAAAATACCCTGTCTACTCCTGCTCGAGATTTCCCTGTCTGTGCATCCCAGGATCGCATTCGTCCTTTTGGCCACAGTGCTGCAGCAGAACCAATATATAAAGTGCTGTCATGCAGTAAGGATGGATCCTATTGGGTCTGAGACGTGTCTGTAGAACGTAGCTTTTCAAAAGCTAAATTCACCAAGAGACTTTGGCCTCAATTCAGCAAGCACTTAAATACATGCTTAACTTTAAGCACACGCTTAGGTCCCAATCAACTAAATCCAAATTACTGGGCAAAGAATCTCCCACTCTGAGACGCGTCAGTGTCTGAGTCAGAAGGTGGCAGTAGCAATAGCAGTGCACATGTGACCAGCGGGCACATTTGCCTTGTGTATGAATATTTTGTGACTCTTAAAACCTCGCCAGAGCCACGTGTAAAAGCCGAGCTCAGCAAACACCCTGAGGGACGGGGCCAGTGAGCTCCTTCCCCCAGCTCCAAGGCCCCAAGGAAAAGCATCCTCTGAGACCAAACCTCTGGGAAGTTGAGGGAAATCCCATCCAGAGGCCACGCGTCCCTCCTCTGGCTCCACCACAGGAAATGGGCCAATGAGATCCCTCCTGCAGCAGACACAGCTGCTCTCACCCTTGTACCCCAAGCAGAGGTTCTGCCCACACAGAAGGAAGAGCCAATGAGTCCATGAACTCTATTGATCTATTGCAATCGATTTTAGGTGGACAGTGCCCGGATACTACACCCATGGGAAGCAGTGTGAGACCCTAATATAGACAGTTATCACTCCTTGGGCTCTGACACCGTCTGTCAGGTGTGGATGCCATTAATGTGACATTTTCTCTCTTCTAGACCATTCATGAAGAGATTAGATTATGTCCAGAGCTAACAAAGATCCCAGCTGGGGCCTATTCACCAACTTGATCCTTTGACGTTTATTAATTATTAATAGTAAATATTATTGCTGTATTTATTAATATTAATTATTAATTGAGCTGGTCAGAAAACTTCCCAGAGGAACATTTTTCCATCAGAAAATGCTGAATCCTCAGGAGCCAGACATTTTGTGGAAATGTGGATTTAAACGAGAAACAGGAACTGAGCATTCCAATTAGGTTGTAACCATTTCAGGCTTTTCAAAACAGTACTTTTTTATTTTTCCATTTTGGAATGACTTCTCCTTTCACTGTTTTAAATTGTATAGTGTATAATAGATTATATATCTGTATTATATAACACTACTATTCAGCGTTTTCATTAATGGCTTGNATGTGGATTTAAACGAGAAACAGGAACTGAGCATTCCAATTAGGTTGTAACCATTTCAGGCTTTTCAAAACAGTACTTTTTTATTTTTCCATTTTGGAATGACTTCTCCTTTCACTGTTTTAAATTGTATAGTGTATAATAGATTATATATCTGTATTATATAACACTACTATTCAGTGTTTTCATTAATGGCTTGGATAACGGAGCAAAGAGTATGCTTATAATATTTGCAGATCTCACCAAACTGGGAGGAGTTGCAAGCGCTTTGCAGGACAGGATTAGAATTCAAAATGACCTTGGTAAATTGAAGGATCGGTCTGAAATGAACAAGATGAAATTCAGTAAAGACAAGAGTAAAGCAAAAATCAACTACAAGCTGGGGAACAGTTGGCTAGGTGATAGTACCGCTGTAAAGGATCTGGGGGTTATAGTGGATCACAAATTGAATGTCAATAATGTGATGCGGTTGTAAAATGATGCTAATATCATTCTGGGGCATATTAACAGGAGATAATTGTCCTGCTCTACTCAGCACTGGTAAGGCCTCAGCTGGAGCAGTGTGTCCAGTTCTGGGCACCACACTCCAGGAAAGACATGGACAAATTGGAGAGAGTCCAGAGGAGAGCAACAAAAATGATCAAAGGTTTAGAAAACCTGACCTGTGAGGAAAGGTTAAAAAACTGGGCGTGTTTAGTCTTGAGAAAGGAAGACTGAAGGTGGACCTGACAACAGTCTGCAAATATGTGAAGGGTTGTTATAAAGAGGACAGTGATCAGTTGTTTTCCATGTCCGCTGAAGGTAGAGCAAGAAGTAATGGGCCTAATCTGCAGTGAGGGAGGTTTAGGTTGGATATTAGAAAGATTTTCCTAATTCTANAGGGTACGTCTTCACTACCCGCCGAAATCGGCGGGTAGCCATCGAACTATCGGGGATCGAATTATCGCGTCTTGTCTGGACGCGATAAATCGATCCCTGAACGCGCTACTTCGAACTCCGGTACTCCTGCAGCGCGAGCGGAGTTACCAGAGTCGACGTGGGAGCCGCGAACGTCGATCGCGCGCCGCGCGGACGCGAGGTAAGCGCGCCAAATTCGAACTAAGATACTTCGACTTCAGCTACGCTATTTGCGTAGCTGAAGTCGCGTATCTTAGTTCGATCCCTGCCCCTAGTGTGGACCAGCCCTTCGGATTGATTTGTATTCCACTAGCACCTAGAAGCTTGACCCAAGATCAGGGCCTGTTGTACTATGGCTGGCCATACACATAGTAAGACAGATCCTGCCTCAAAGGGCTCACTGTCAAAACAGACAAGACGGGCAGAGGGTGGCAGAAAGGAAGGGTCCCTCTGCTCATTTTCAATGCTGCAGTTTCTGTACTAGTATGAATTGGCGTCATGTGGTAAGGGTGAGCGAAGGGGCAGGCTGCATTACTGGTAGAGGGTGAGGGGCAGCTGGCAGTTATATGTATGGGGGGCCTTTAAAAAAAAAAGTTCACACATTAAAAAAAAAAAAGGATTACTCCTCAATTACAGCTTGACATGCAACACAGCCCAGGTGTTCCACCTTCCGCTCATTAGTCACACGTTTCCACAGCTGTGTCACATACTGGCAGGTGTGAAAACCCACTAGGCAGATTTGGAAATGTCCGCCTGAGTTGCTTGTGTAACAGATTTGCATATTAAAAATGTTACTTCCCCCTCTGTGTTGTACGCTTCTCGGCCATACGTTGTGACATCTAAAGGCAATAGTTTCAGACCAGAGCATGGAACTGCCACTGAAGAGTACAGAGGAACAGATGCTGCAGAAGCTAATGGACTGAAACTCGACTCAAATAAATTCTTCTGAGCTGTTCGCTCGGTGTTCCATAACTGGCAGACTTCAATGAGCCCTTCTGCTGCATCATCTCACAGTGCTGGTGCACAGAAGTGGTGGCATCAGTACGTGTGAATTCAGTGACAGAGCTCTCCCTGCTCCTTAGAGATAAGGGTTCCACGCGTGCCCACATTTAATATTTAAACTGAATTGAATTTCAGCTGACAGCGCTCTAGCCCATGTGTAGACGGAGCCATGGATTTAATGTACTGGGGTTTCCACATCTTGATCTTGCCCTTTCAACGTTTTCATCTGTGCATGTTTGCAAGATATACACGGTCCTGATCTTGGACTGCAGCAGCGCTGTCTGACTATAGCCTCGGGGCCGGGGAAATGTTACTCAGTTACTGATCATCTGTAGGTTTATTTCCTCCACAGCTTTATTAGAACCGCGCTGCGAGGTGCAGATAAACATACTTCAGTATTCCGTAGAGCTGAAGGTGTGAGGCCTGATTTTGACTCAGGTGAGCAATCGACCATCGGATTGGTGCACACAACTGTGGTGATTGCACACCTTCCCCAAGACGGGTGTCTACATGCAGGCTCCTGAATACCTGGCGTCGGCCTTCAGTGGAGCTGCAGGGTGCTCAGCATTTGACAATTAGGCCCCTTGCTCAGTGCCTGGGTGAAGATTTAAAAGCCAACCATTGAGGAGCTGGGCCCCGGTGCCTAAAGTTATTTGGGTGCCTGACTCCACCGTTGAGGGCCTGCACCCTGCACACAGGTAGTCACAGCACTATCCACACCACCAGTGAGCAGCAGGGACCTAATGTCTCCGACGTGCCCCTATCTACGACAAGCCCTTCATGTGGTCAAGGAGGGGGTCTGGACAGACTCTTGGATGCATGTGTAACCCCCGGGTGAGCGAGTGTGTGTGACGGGGCCCCCGCCGGGCCAGGCCACAAACAGAGGTGATGAGTTGCTGTAGCCCCTAATTATAACATGTTGGCTCGTTAGCTCAAGTTGTAGCCACTCCTGCTGCTGGGCCTGGAGGGCTTTGGTTCAGTCCCTGGTGTGTCGGCCACGGGGGTGGCTCTCGCGTATGCAACCCACTGATCTTTCCACGCAAGTCGTCCGGGGATAGTCAACAAACCTGCAGGGGAGAGGAAATGCAGGTCCCGGCCAAGCAGAGTCCTCCAAGGGAAGCCCTTTACATCAGGCAGGAGCAAAGCCCTTCTGTGTGGGGGGATGGGGGTTGTATTTCCAGCTCCCCTTTTCGAGATTGTGCCAGGAAAAGCCTCTGTTATTGGCGAATGAAAAGGAAACAAACAAACAAACAAACAAACATTAAAAGAGAGAGGCACATTCACCAATTTCTCCCCACCCCAGGCCCCAAGGCAGCCTTCGGAGCTGGCCCTCCACATCCTCATAGGCACGTGAACAACAGCCAGTGTGGCTCCTCTGTCATGGCAGTATTGCCGCCAGAACCGCAGATCCACCCCAAGCCTCTGCACGCGTGGCCCGGATCAGCTGGAGCACCAGTGCTGGTGTAGCTGAGTATGGGGGCTGGGTTACCTAACTTGCCTTGCACTGTGTGAGCAGGTCCTAAGGAGAGACGCTAAAGGTTGTGATCTTTGGAGCGGGTTGAAATAACTGACCTGCTGCCCCATGCGTTTTGGCTGTTCTCCAGCAGGAGGCTGCCCAGGGGACCTCCTCTCCTGCCTGCTTTGCGCTCATTAATATCCGAAACGCAGGTTCCTGACATAGAGGTTGCAGCCAACAGACCCTGCTCAACACGACTCTCTCGGAGGGCCAGTCCCTGGTGGAGGAACCTTAGCAGTGGGTCAGGTTGCAACAGCACAAAACCCCCAGAATGGGAAAGGCCAGAGCAAAACTGGGTGGCGCTAGCTGGAACGGGTCCGTCAGAGGCCTCTGACTCAGGGGTTCCCTGGGGAATCTCCCCATGGCCAAATCCTGTGGAGCCGCAGGGGGAATTACGGGCATCGNGCCAGAGCAAAACTGGGTGGCGCTAGCTGGAACGGGTCCGTCAGAGGCCTCTGACTCAGGGGTTCCCTGAGGAATCTCCCCATGGCCAAATCCTGTGGAGCCGCAGGGGGAATTACGGGTATCGCCCATCTCCCAGCACATTATGCACCCCCAGCCCTCTGTAGGGCGGCTCTCCTCAGGGGACCCGGTAGGCAGAGCCCTGCAAATCCGTGGATATCGGGTTTATATCTGCAGACTGGTTTTGCGGCTCGCGGGTCGGATGCGGATACAAATGTTGTGTCCACACAAGGCTCTACAGGCGGGGGTGGGGGGGATTTCCCCGGGAGCTCAGCGCCTAACAGCTCCCACTCAGGCACACAGATTTTCAAACGTGTGAGTGTAACCCGCCAGTCAGCCTATGTTACTGTCCAGCTCCAAGCCCCGGAGAACGGGCAGCGTAGCACCACGGCAGCATCCGCCTCCGCAGCCCAGGCTGGAGAGACGTTTGCTTCTAGCTCTGGAGGGGCCCATGAAACCCCTGTGGGGCTGGCCAAGATGGCAACCGTGCCACGAGCTGTGGGAGCTGCTGGAGGCCGAGGCCTTCTGGAAATCTGGTTTACATGCTCAGCTGGGAGCTGAGCTCTGAAAGACCTGGCCCATAAGTTACCTGCGAACCTGGCTCTATGTAGTGGATGCTAAGGACAAGACTCCCACCTGATTTTAAGCTTTCTCCATTAATAATTTTCCTGTGTCTATTGGTTTGCCTCTCCAGCCCACAGTGGATCTCTCACTTGGGTCTTACTTCATCCCTAAAGTGCTGCTCTTTGACCCAGCACCGAGCTCTCCGCGAACTCCGTCTCTCTCATTCCTATGGATGACGAGCGCTCGACAGGACAATGTCATCTGCCTGGGGTCACTCTCTCAAGGGCTGAAAGATTAGACTGGAAGTTCTTTTGGAGGAAGGTGTCATATAGCTGAGGTCAAGATCCTAAATGTAGCTTCTGGCCTGCTCTGTTATATAATCTGCGGCTGATAATCTCTCGGTAGGTCAGTGCTTCGAGCTGTGCCAGCTTGTTACTGCTTGGGGCAGGGAGAGAGCTCAGACATTGGCTTTGACTGGCACAGAATGTTTTCCTTGAATGAGCTGAAGAGGAGTTTAAGGCCTGTATTTTCCAATGCCAGACTCTCTCTTGTGCCATTACACTCTTACCCCCCTTGCCTGGGCAGGCCCAGGCACCTGGGAGCCTGGCAGCACCCACAGGTGCGCTCTGAACCGTCTAACACCTGTACACATCCAAGTGTTAGGAGCCACACCTGGAGAGATGGGGTCAGAGGAGTGACAAACACGGGAGGGAGGGGCTTGGGGGAGAAGATGGGTGGGGACTTTACCA
The DNA here is from genome assembly GCA_003942145.1 of Platysternon megacephalum. Classification (NCBI taxonomy): domain Eukaryota; kingdom Metazoa; phylum Chordata; order Testudines; family Platysternidae; genus Platysternon; species Platysternon megacephalum. Next base: position 1,022,883 of record QXTE01000187.1, read on the forward strand.
GCGGAAATGGGAGAAGAAAGGACCAGGTGATGGGTGAAGAGAGGGAGGAATGGTGGAGAAAAAGGAGAGGAACTGAGGGAAATTGGGACTCGGCGGGTAGGACGGTGAGAAAGCACCACATACGGGAAGGGGGGAAGGATGGTCTTAGGGCTAATGCCCTGGGTTCAATTCCCCAGGCTTCCAGGGACTCCCTGTGTGACAGTCTCTCGCTCAGTTTCCCATCTCTAAGGCAGGGGTAATGATACTTCCCTCTCAGAGGAAGGTGAGGGCACCAGATGGCACGTGTGTCACTGAGGCATTATTACTATTAGACGGGGAGAGAAGCTAAATCGGAAGAGCTCCCTCGCTTCTCTCACACACAATCACCAAGAGACGTTGGTCTGTTTAAAGCTAGAATGGGCAAAGCATTTGAGACTATACAATCTCTCTCAAACCATAATATCCAACCAGGCTGGATAAGAAGAGTAGCTGGATGGTTCTGCTAAAATGATTGGCACTGAAATAGTTAACAAATTTACATTTACATCACCATCCTTAGGTTTCAGAGTCAACACCCCATTGTGACAAGTGGGGCAGTTGATACCTTGTGTCCCTTTCATTGCATCTGCTGAGTTTCAAGCAGTTAAAGCGGACATGTTGACTACTGTGAACTCAAGTAAACTTGCAACCGGAGAGGGTCTGGAAGACTGGCTGCTGGATGGTAGCAGAGCATTGGTATGTGAACAACTAATATAGGGTTATTCCCCTCTGGCACTCCAATTTCATTTTTTTACATCGCTTACAATGCGCTGTATTATTTAAGGCCAAGCTGCCTTAAAGCTGTTACGCAGAGAAGCTTGTATATTGTTACTGATGGGATGGCCTGTTTTATATGATCAGTCCAGACATGCCAGCTTAACGCTGCTATGTTGTTGTTCAATCCAGCTTTCTGTTTCCTAACACCTTTCTAAGTGTGTGGTGTTTTTTAAGATATGTTTTGTGGTGGTTATATACCGTTTAATCTGAGTTCAGCTGGTCAGCTCTTAATCCTGGATCTCAAATGAATTTGGATCTAATACAATCAGAACGAGGAAGTGAATTTAATTGCTTTCTCCCTCCATAACTTTTCTCCCTAGGCGGTGATGTGCTTTACGAATTCAGCTCTGGAAGTTTAGTGACATTTGATCAACTCCAAATGTGTGAAGTCTCCCTGACTAATATTTCATCTCCATTTTACTCTTTTCTCCTACACCGGCAATAACAATCACAGGCTGAATGTCCTGCCTTTGCAAAATTAACCAAGCGATTGTAAAATACGAGCGCCAATACAATATTGTACCTTTGGAGTTTGTTATGAGATCAGTTGTAACCTGATCTGCGTTCTGTTCAGCTCTTAAAAGCGACTCATCTAACATGTAGTTTAAGCCACGGAAACAAAACAGTGGCGTATTTTGTTCCTTATTTAAAAGTATAGTTTTCTGGGTCACATATTATCACCAAACTATTAGGCTAATATACCGCTCGTGAACATTTCTTCGCAGCAAACGAATGCTGTGCCAGGCCTCTGACCCACGCTGCTAAACATAGGCAGCCTTGGGATGGGGTGTCCTTAGGCAATCCAGCAGCCCGCAGGTGACCTAATGAGGGAGGAATATCATCGCCCTCGCTATTTGCTTACACTGCTTTGCCTAGCGCTCTCGGCGTGGCGTCACCTGGCAGGCGTGCAGCCGGCCCTGTAATAGAGTCCCCGGAGGGCCAGGTGGCCTAGTGGGCAGCACACCCAGCCTCGCATCCCAGCGGGGAGGCCTTTCCATCCAGCTCCTTGCCTGTGTATAGGCTTGGCTGCACCTGGGCTTTTCAGTGTCCTTGCCTGCTTCGTACCAGTGCAGCAGTGGGTTGGGGAGCCCGGGCCCTCCTGCTCCGCTGGGCTGTGACCCAGGGCCTACGAGAGCCAAGCAGGAAGGGTTCTCCAGCACCCTTGTCGGGGAGCCCCAGGGTCAGGCTGTCTTCCTCCCCAGCCGCCCCCTTCTGAGCTGGGTTGTTCCCTTTTAAGTTTCCTCTCCAGTTGGAGCATGGTCTGCAGGTCCCGCAGGGCAGGGCAACCTGGGCCCAGGATTGTCCTTTAACCCCTTCGGGGCCGGGGCAGGTTGTACACCCCGCCACAGGTGCTCAAATTGGGTTGCAAGAAATCTGGCCTGGCGGAGCAGAGATGCCGCTCAATGCCCGGCGGTGACAGTACGTACTGAAAGAAAGACTTCTGCCTGTGCAGGATGCAGCACACGGGAGGTCTGTTATACTCTTCTCCTGGCAGCTCCTGGTCCTTCCCTCCCAGCGACCGTCTACGTGTGACTCGCTACAGCTATCCTGCCTACCCGGGAGCCTGCAGCGGCTAGGAACCAGCGTCATTCCGTTGAAGTCAATGGAGTGACGCTGATTTTCCCCAGCTGAGGATCTGGCCCTATGAGCATGTCTGTCAGCACGCGGTGCTGCAAACCTTTCTGAAACAAAGCTTTGGTGGAGGGGCTACTGAGCTCAGGAATGTCTCCCCTCCTCTTCCAGCTTGATTGTTATTTGTATTACAGTGGCACCCATGTTCCCCGTGCAGAGGTTTCACTGCATCCCGCAGAGGCATGTGTCTGTCTGTACATGTTGAAACCATCTTGCAATTGGGAAGCAGCGTGAGCTAAGGGATCAAGGATACAGAGACCTCGAGCAAGTCCCTTCCCCTGTTTTCCCCACCCTGTGTCTGTCTTCTCTGTTGCGACTGAGCTCTCTGGGGCAGAGACTCTCTGACTGTGTGTACCTACAGCACCCATATGGTGACCTGGCAGCAAATGTGAAAAATCGGGATGGGGGTGCGTGGTAATAGAAATCTATATAAGAAAAAGACCCCAAAATCGGGACTGTCCCTATAAAATCGGGACATCTGGTCACCCGAAGTACCCAGCACAATGGGACCCTGACCTCAAGAGCAGGGCCCCGCTGTTCCAGGCGCTGTACATGCAGATGGAGAACTGAGGCACTGAGAAAGATCAAATGGGTCGTCCAAGGTCACACAGGGAGTCTGTGGCAACATCCGGAATTGAACCCAGATCCCTGAGTCCCAGTCCCAAGACTTAACTTCAACCGTCTTCATGTACACGATACACTGTAGCGCATCAAACCCCACGGGGAACCGTTGGACAATAGCATGCATCCCTCCCGCGGGAGTTCCCATGGCGATGGCAAAAGGAGGGAGATTCTGAGTCTGATCCTTTCTTCTTTGTACGCCTGCCACTGAGTGCACTGAGTTCCTGGGCTCTGCAAAGAATGCAGGAGGGAGCCCCGTGTGCCTATCTCGTGTGCATTGGGCTGGAAACTGGCCCTGTATTACACTGGCAACTGCTGTTCCCCCCTCCTTCTGTTTGTTCCTCGCTACGGGTATCCATGTGAACCCAGAGAGCACTCGCGCACCTTACACAATGCAGAGTTCAGGCAGCTCCATTTGTAGAGTCACTTATTTTCAGGGGAAGTTGAGGGGCAAGCGACTACCTGGGCTGTTCATGAAATCCTTAGCCCCATGAGACCCAGTGGGGCTACTCCTGGAGTCGCCCACTGCTCAGCCTGCATGAGGCCGCGACAGATATTCCAACCCCAGGCAGTAGCTTTGGGGGCGATTGTGCTAATGCTGTGAATGGTTCCTGGGTGATTGTGTTCTACTCCAGGGTTACCCTAGCTCCCCCAGGAACTACAGACAGCGGGCGAGTCACTGAGACTAAACAAATCATAGAATCTCAGGGTTGGAAGGGACCTCAGGAGGTATCTAGTCCAACCCCCTGCTCAAAGCAGGACCTAATCCCAACTAAATCATCCCAGCCAGGGCTTTGTCAAGCCTGACCTTAAAAACCTCTAAGGAAGGAGATTCCACCACCTCCCTAGGTAACCCATTCCAGTGCTTCACCACCCTCCTAGTGAAAAAGTTTTTCCTAATATCCAATCTAAACCTCCCCCACTGCAACTTGAGACCATTACTCCTTGTTCTGTCATCTGGTACCACTG